>WBNO01032071.1:2005-25838 GCA_013400575.1 Peucedramus taeniatus | reverse complement strand
TCCACGGCGAGAGGAACGTCTTCGAGGCCATCTACCGCAACCCCATCTTCTGCACCGTGGTGCTCGGCACCTTCTTCGCCCAGGTGACCCCCCCAGCCCGGGGCTCTCCCTTTGCTCCGTGGGTTGTTCCGCTGGGATTGCTTCCAGACCGTGCTGTTCTTTTCCAAACGTATGGGATGGGCTAAAAACGCCAAAAGGGATTTTCTCAGGATGGTGGGTTTGGGTTTGAGCTGCGTAGGACTGTGAGGGAGGGGTTGGGAATTGCTTGGAGGTTCCAGAGCAGGGACCTGCCCTGTCCTGGTGTCTCTCATGGGAGCCCCAGGATTTGGTTTTCCCTGCAGCTTTTCACCCCAATTCCAGCCACGGTGCTGGATCCGGCTTTGGGGATTTATTTATGGGGGAAAACTCTGGTTTGATGTTTTATCCTGCCCGAAGGGTTGCCAGGGTGTCACTGCTGTGTTAAGGATGGATGAATAAAGCGACACAGACTTCAAGTTCTCAGGAGGCAAAAAGCAAATTGATTAAAAACCACACATTCTTTTATAGATAATTCTGAGAAAGCTGGACCTGACTGGTCCTTAATCAACACCCCTCACATCATTGGCTAATTAGGAACAACACAACACCCTTCTTGCACCTCTTACCAGCAAACACCACGTTCCAAACACCAGCTGCAGGATTGTTTTAATTCCTCCTCTGAGCTTTCTCAAAACTTCCCAGAGCAAAGCCTGGGAAAGTTTATCTGACTCTTTCTCTGACCAGACTTTCAGCACCCACAGCAGGGATGTTGGCACGCTCTGTTCTGTGCCCTGGGCCTTCAGCAGCAGCAACTTGGTGGCACAAGAACCACCCTAGAAGTGCTCAAGGTGGAGCTCAGAGTGACCTGAGCTGGTGGGAGGTGTCCCTGTGCATGGATCTGGGGGGGCTTTAAATCCCTTCCAGTCCAAAACGTCCTGGGATTCCAGGATTTGGGGTTTAGAGCGTGTTGGGAGGTGTTTCCTAAAGTTCCCAGCCTGGGTGTGAGGTCCCTGCTCTTCTCTGGTGTTCCTCAAAATTCTCAGCCTGAGTGGGAAGTCCCTGCTTCTCTCTAGTGTTCCACAAAATTTCCAGCCTGGATGGGAGGTCCCTGCTCTTTTCTGGTGTCCCATAAATTTTCCAGTCTGGATGAGAGTTCTTTGCACCTCTCTGGTGTTCCACAAAATTCCCAGCCTGCAAGTGAGTGAGGTCCCTGCTCTAAAATTCCCAGCCTGGATGTGAGGTCCTTCTTTCTCTTGTAATCCCAGGACAGAGGGAAAAATGTGGCCCAAGGGGACCTTTCCATGCCCTTGGAGCTGCCCAGGGTGTGACTCTTGTCTCCTGTGCTGCAGATCATCATCGTGGAGTTTGGTGGGAAGCCCTTCAGCTGCTCGGGGCTCACCCTGAGCCAGTGGTTCTGGTGCATTTTCATCGGAGTGGGGGAGCTCCTGTGGGGCCAGGTAAGGGCCAGTCCCAAAATCCTGCCCTGTCTTTCCCTCCCTGCCCTGGTTCTCCCTGGTTTTTCTCCAGGGCAGCTCTTTAGGAAGGTTTTTGGGAAGGGGCTGATGTCCCACCCCACCCCAGAAGTGAGGAGGTCGCTGTCCCCTGCTCATCCCCTCCTGCTGCAGAGGGACACACCCAGCAGTGACAGGGACATTCCTGGTGTCCCCACTGGGTCCTGGCAGCTCCCCCGGGCTGGTGGCACTGGAACTGATGCCTTGAGAAGGCTGAGCTGGAACAGAGCTGGGCAGAGCTAAAGAATAAAGCAGGGATTGATTAAAAAGATCTCCTCAATGGATCCACCTTGGGCAGCACAAGAGCCCAGCCAGGGCTGCACCCAAAATGAACCAAAATGGTCCCAAAATGAACCCAAGATGGACCAAAAAGGTCACAAAATGAACCCAAGATGGACCCAAAATGATCACAAAATGGACTCAAATGGTCACAAAATTGACCCAGGATGGACCAAAATGGTCACAAAATGAACCCAAGATGAACCTAAACGGGCACAAAATGGGCCAGTGGTCACGGCATCTCTCCCTTGGATCAGTTCTGCTCCATTTGCATATTGGAGTTCATTGTCCAATTCCAGTTTTAGGTTATGCAGTCCCATCCTGCTTGTTTTTCTCTCTTCAGTCCACGTTGTTTGTGCTCTTGGGTCTGAAATTTGGATCATTTGAAATTTGGATCATAGAGAGGGCCTGAAATTTGGATCATTTGGAATTTGGATCACAGAGAAGGAATTGTTTTGTCTCCCTGCTCTGTGAACAGAGCTCACCAACACTTAGTACTGAGCTCAGCCCCACACACTAAAGCAGCACAGAACCTGAAAAACACAAAAATTAAAACTTGAGGCCTCAGGCTAAGTGGCTGCTGTGTCCCTGCATGTCCCCAGCTGATCTGCACCGTGCCAACGAGCCACCTGAAGTTCCTGAAGGAGGCCGGGCACGGCATCACCAAGGAGGAGATCCCCGAGGAGGAGCTGCCCGAGGACGTGGACGAGATCGACCACGCCGAGATGGAGCTGAGGCGGGGGCAGATCCTGTGGTTCCGGGGCCTCAACAGGATCCAGACCCAGGTACTGGGGGGCTCTGCCTGGATCCAGACCCAGGTTCTGGGGGCCAGCAGGGCCAGGGGGGCTCTGCTGTGGAGGGATGGAATGTAGGAGAATAGAGATAGTGATGAAGGTAATCTCACCCCTGAGGAGATGCAGCTGCTCTAAATACCAAGAATTAGGAACAGGACTGCCCTTACTGGGCCACAGCTGTGTCCAGGTAGGATGGGTGTTATAAAAGAGTGGGCTGGCTGGTTGAGAAGTTGGTTAGAGTTAGGGTTTGTTGGCTGTGCTATGAGGAGGAGGAGGGGTCAGGTGGTTGTGAGGAGCAGTAAGGGCTGTATGTGCTACAAGGGACAGTAAGGGTTAGGTGCTTGTAAGAGGGACAGTAAGGAGGTAAAAGAGAAGGAGTCAGTGTTATGAAGAGCAGCCTGTGAGAAATCACTAAGAAAGTAAGGAAGTTGTGCAGTAAGGTGACAACACTCTGCCTGCTGTGGCTCCTGCTCTCTGTCCCCCTGCAGGGGCTCTGTCTGCAGGGAGGTGACAACTGCAGGATGCCATTGCCATCCCCGGCCAGGCTTGCACCTGTGCCTTTGCAGGGAGCCAGGATAAGCTGGATTTTGGGACAGCTGGGCATGGGAGGAGGCTGTTTTGCTGCAGGCACTGTGCTGCTGCTCAGCAGGAGGCTGGATGTGCCACTGATGGGCACCTGTGCAGCACAGGAGGCTGTGAGGGGGCACGGAGCCCCCTGGGCTGTGCTGGGCTCTTGCTGGCTGCTGGGAGCTGTTCCCAGTGGGAATGTGCCAGCACCAGAGCCTCCCTGGCATGCTCCTTGTGCCACCCCTCTGTGCCAGCACCAGAGCCTCCCTGGCATGCTCATTGTGCCACCCCTCTGTGCCAGCACCAGAGCCTCCCTGGCTCCTTGTGCCACCCCTCTGTGCCAGCACCAGAGCCTCCCTGGCTCCTTGTGCCACCCCTCTGTGCCAGCTCCCTGTGCTCCACCCCCTGGCACACGAGGGGAGAAAATCTCTCAGTCTTCTTGGTTTTCCCTGACTTTTTTCCCTGATTTTTCCCCATCCCAAAAGGGTGTTTTTTTTGTTCCCACCAAGCAGGGAGAGCTCTGTGCCCCTCACTTTCTCTGGAGGCCAGGGCAGAGCTGTGCCACAGAGGGAATTCCTGGTGTCCCTGGGCACGCAGAGCTGCTGGGTCACCTTTGTTCCTCTGTCCCTGTGACAAACAGCCAGGGACAGGGGCTGGGCAGAGCTGACTTCCCTTCTCTGTGAGCTGTCACCTCGATGGCCCAGGTGAAGCTCAGCCTGGGTTCCTGGCTGGTTGTGAGCCCTGAGGAGCAGCCAGGCTCTTTGTGGGGGTCACCAGTGCTTCACTGACATGAGAACAATGAGAACGTGCTGGGAGCTTCCAGGATCTCCTGGGAGGGCTGCAGATGTGCTGGAGATCTGGGCTGCAGTGCCAGAGGTGCCCCTGGAGCTTCCTGGGTGTTTTCCTGTGCTGGGGCTGAGATGAGCTCCTGCCATGTGAGAAATGGGTGCTGCTGGCACGTCCTGGAGCCTCTTTGGGGTCCAACCTGAGCACTGGGGGGGCTCCTGTCCCCATCTGGGGTGTCTGACAAGGGCACAGGGCTCTTCCCCCCCAGGCTGGGGGAGAAGAGGGACACCAGAGTGGGACAGGAGCGAAGCCATGTGTGAAACACCTGCACAGCCAGAGCTGGGCTGGAGGAGGTGCCCAGAAGGTGCCACAGGGCTGGCATCACCCAGCCACTAAGTGCCCAGCAAGCCACGGTGGCCCCCGGATGCTGCTCAGTTCCTGGAGCCTCGGCAAGCATGGTGCATCCCCAGCAGCCCTGAGGCTGGGAGAGAGGCTGGAACATCTCCTGCTGCCATGGGGAGCCCGTGGAGTGTCCCCAAAACGGCCCCACGGGGCCGAGGCACCAGGAGCCCTCCCCACCAGCTGCCCACTCACACTCTGCCCACCCTCTCTGCCTCTCTCTGCTCCTCCTGCGGATTTTTGGGATAACCCAGGTGTTTCCTCTGCCACTGCCTCCCACCACAGCCTTTTCCTGCTGGGGGGATCAACCCTGCTGCTCTGGCTGCCCTGGGAAGGGCAGAGCTGGGCACTCCCTCTGCTCCCCCCCAACACCACCAGCAAAACCCCACATGGGTTTCGGGGAGCGTGGGGTGGGGGGGGCTCTTTCCTTCTCCTCCTCCTCTTCCTCACCTCTCCATCCTCCTCTTTCCTTGCTGTCTGTGTGTCTGCCCGCCCTCCCCTGCCCCTGTCCTTGCCCCTGTCCCTGTCCCTGGCCGGGGCGTTGCTATCTCACTCTCTGGTTCTTTGCAGATGGACGTAGTTTACACATTCCAGACCGGCGCCTCCTCTTTGCAGGGAGCCCTCAGGAGACAGCCTTCCATCGTGAGCCAGCACCACGATGTAAAAAATGTTTCTAGCCCAACCCATGTAGCTCTTTCCTCCGTCAATTCCACTCCCACCACTTCTGCTGTTGCTGCTGCTGCTGCATCTCCTCCTGCGGGCAGTGAGTGATGGTCTCTATTACAATGCATGACTTTAATAACACAGAGAGCACCTGCACCCCCCTAACCCCGCCTGTCCTCTCTCCCTCTCAGCCTTGACTCGCACACTCAGCCCCAAACCTGAAGGATGGGGAAGGAAACCCTTCAAATCCCCCGGTTTTTTTACGCTGTTAACAAAGTTAAGAACCTTTCTGGTCCTTTTTCCCCCCCAGTTCCTTGTTGCTTCCTCCAGTTTTACCTCTTCTCCTCCTTTGCAGGGCTGGTGTTTGAGTCCGCAAAAATTGGCAGTTCTTGCTCAAAAAAACCTCGAGTTCACGAGCACTGCTGGGAGAAGGGCAAGGCTGAGCCCAAATCCTGCTGGTTCTTCCCACTGCCCTCCCCTGGGACACCCCAGGGATGGGCAGAGGAGTTGCTTGAAATCTCTTCTGGAGGCAGAGTGGCCGCTGGGACTGTCCCCAGGGCTGGCTGAGCCACGGCCAGGAGGGACAAGCAGGATTTGCTCCTGCTGTGGGTGCTGCCCGTGGCTCAGCTGGGGACACCTCGGGGCTGCTGTCCCCCTCTCTGTCCCCACCTGGGGACTTGCATGGCCTGGGGACATCCCTGTGCTGCCCTGGGGACATCCCCGGGGCTCTGCTGGTGCCCAGGGCAGCCAGAGGATCCCTGGTGCCCACCTTGCTCTGCACACTCTGGATCCCAGGGTGTGCAGACACTGCTCTGCATGGAAACGGGCATGGAAAACAATTCCTGCTGGATCCCAGTGGGAATTCTGGGTCCTGGCTCTGGCACTGGGTTTTCAGACCCCAAAAATGGCCCTGTGTGGTGCAGGGCTCTCTCTCTCTGTTCATCGTGGGCTGCTCTGCACACTCTGGATCCCAGGGTGTGCAGACACACAGCTGTGCATGGAAGTGGGCATGGAAAACAATTCCTGCTGGATCCCAGTGGGAATTCTGGGTCCTGGATCTGGCACTGGGTTTCTAGACCCTAAAAAAAGCCCTCTCTGTGTGTTCATCACACGCTGGATCCCAGGGTGTGCAGACACACAGCTGTGCATGGAAATGGGCACAAGAAGCCACATTCCTGCTGGAAATCAATGGGAATGCTGGATCCTGGCTTTCCAGACCCCCAAAAAAGGCCCTGTGTGATGTAGAACCCCTCAGTGTGTTGGGGCTGGTGAGCCATGGATTGTGTCTGCAGGCTGGGAGCAGGGAGTGTGTCTCTGCTGGATAATTGGCTTTTTTATTGCACAGTCACTTATCCCCTTTCCTCTGATTAGAGAAATACCCTCGGTGACTTTCTGGAGAGCTTTCAGGCTCTGCTGTTTATGCACTGTGGGGGAGGAGAGAGAATTTGGGATAATTTTGTTTTCTCTCTGTTTAGCTGACTCTCAGGCTGGCAGCTGATTGGGTTTAACCCCAGCGATTCTGGAGCAGCACAGCTGCCTCCTGCTCCTGCCTGCAGCTGGGAAAACCTCCAGCATTTCCTGATGGAATCAAATCTCCTTCGAGGGGCTCAGAGCAGAGGGTTTGAGGGGGGGGATGAGACCAAAATGCAGCTTTTTTGCAGTCTGTGGATCCACGTTTTCCCCATTTTGCAGCGAGGGAATAGAAAACTTGGATAGCTCGTGCAAACTTCACCAGGAGCTAACCCAGGTCTCCAAATTTCCTGCTGTTTTCTTGCCTGGATTTCTCTTGTTTCCCTCTGCTGCTTCCCTCTCTCCCAAAGCTCCTCTTCCCTCCATGCAGATCTGTGGTGTCCCTCTCCCGTGGATGAGTTTTCTCAGGGCTGGATTTGCTGTGTCCCTCCTGGAGGTGCTGGAGAGCTCTCAGGAATTGCTGCTCAGGTTTTGGCAGAGCCCAGCTGGGATTTCTGCCCTGGCCTGAGGGAGCTGGGCAGAGCCAGGGGCATGGGATGTGATTCCCGTGGGGCTCTCACCCAGCACGTGGAGGTTTCACGTTTCATGGGAATCAATCCCAAGCCTGGAGGTTGCATTTGAAGCTTCTGGCCGGAGAGGAGGCGGGAGCCGGCCGTGGGAGGGAAGGAGGGAGGGAGGGGCTGGAATTCAGCCCTGCTGGTGCTGCCTGCCTCATTCAGAACACATTTCCTCCCTGTTCCCTTCCTTCGAGAGGGAGCAGCTGAATTCATCTCGCAGCAGGTGATGCAGAACGGAGGAAAATCTGAGGGAAGCGGCAGCAGGAGCTCCTTGAGGGGGCTGAGCAGGAGGCTGAGCAAGAGGCTGAGCACAGATTCCCTGGAATTGCTCCAGGGATCCTTCCCTGCTGCTCCTGGCAGTGCTGGACAAATCTCCAGGGGTCTGGAGGTGACTCCTTGGGAGGGGAGATCTGGTCCCACATGAGAGGGGGAGGCTTCTGTGGAGCTGCTCCTAAATCTGAGCTTGTAGATGCCACCACCTCGTGGCTCTGGCAGTCCCTGGGCCATCCTTGGCCACCTCCTGGTGGCTGTGACAGTCCCTGGGCCATCCTTGGACACCTCCTGGTGGCTGTGACAGTCCCTGGGCCATCCTTGGACACCTCCTGGTGGCTGTGACAGTCCCTGGGCTCTCCTCAGCCATCTCCTCGTGGCTGTGATGGTCACTGAGCTCTCCTCAGCCATCTCCTCATGGCTGTGATGGTCACTGGGTTCTCCTTGGCCACCTCCTCATGGCTCTGATGGTCCCTGGGCTCTCCTCAGCCATCTCCTGGTGGCTGTGATGGTCACTGGGCTCTCCTTGGTCACCTCCCTGTGGCTCTGGCAGTCCCTGGCTCTCCTTGGCTTGGTTGGATTCGTTCTCCTTGCTTCATGTGGTGTTTTAGGGCTCAGGACTTGCTGTTCTCAAGTCGTTGCTGATGTGACAGATGATCAGTCCCAGGTGGCCCCGGTGGTGTCCCTCGTCCTGTGCGTTCACCTGAATTGATCCAAGGCCTTCAGTGCACAAATCCAGCTCTGAATTAGTTCCCAGTTCTCTCAGATTCCCATTTTTCCAGGCCAGTGGTGCTCCAGGCTCATGCCCTTGGGTGTGTGCCCTGCTCCCTGTGCAGGAGCTCCTGGGGCTGCTCCAGCTGGGATGGGCTGAGCCCGTGCCAGGAAATCCCTCCTGATCCTGAGCCAGGTGCAGGAAGGGCAGCCCTGAGGGAGGCAGGGAGAACTGCAGGGTTCCAGGCCAAGCAAGGAATTCCCTGCTCTGGTTTTGTGGGATCAGAGATCCTCAGAAGGTTTTTGGCTGTGCTGGGGGGTGAATTCCCAGCTGGAGGGGTGCCACACCCAGGGACAGTTCAAATAAAGGGGTAGTTTAAATGTGGGAGGGGAGATATAAAGGGACAGATAAATAAAGGGACAGTTTAACCCAGCCCATCTCACCAGGATTTGGGGTGAGCCCTCTGCTCCCCCTCACACCTGCAGCCCACAGAACACCCACAGCTCCTCATTTCCCTCACCACCAAGGGGATTTCTGCCTCCTTCCCCCTGCACCCCCTCAGCTGGGAGGATTCCCACAGGGAATCCCTTTTGTGGGATCTGTGGATCTCCTCCTGTTCGTGCTGCAGTTTCAGCCCCAGGGACACCACGGGAGCAGGCAGGGGATGTTCTCAGGGGTGGGGAGCAGGTGGAGGCAGCTGAGGAGGAGCAGAGCTCCTTCCATGGGGCAGGAGACCGAAATCACTCCAGGGAACCTTCCCTGCTGCTTCCAGGAGTGCTGGGCAAATCCCCTGGGGTCTGGGAGAGGAGATCTGGTCCCACACGAGCTCTGCTCCACAGAGCCAGGCTTCTGTTGCTGTCCTGGAACCCCAGCAGAGCTGGGATGTGACACTTGTCACCCTCCTGACCCAAAATCTGGGAGCTGGAAGGGTTTGAGGCTGGAGTTCCAGAGGATCTGGAGGGAGCAGGGAATCCAGTGCCAGCCACCCTCCAGGGGTGTTCCCAGAGCTGTCCCTCCCAGGGCAGTGGGGGTGGCAGAGCTGTTCCCTGGTGCTCTGCATCTCCTGCTTGAGCCTGGATTTTGGTGGAGCTGCCCCAGGCCTTTCCCAGGATCGTGTGTGTCTGGCTGGAATTCCTCCAGAATACCCAACAGAATCTGGATTGGTTGCCAGCTCCATCCAATTCCCATTTTTATCTGCCTTTGGAAACCACTGGGTGCCCTGCAGGTGCAGGGAAGGCTCCAGAGCTCCATCAGTGTGGGGAACCCCACTGGATCCTCACAGCACCCACCTGCATCTCGTGCTTCCAGAGGCTCCAAAAAACCTGGAGACACCTTTGGGAAGCCCCATTCCTTTCTGAGCTGTAGGAAGGACCCTCCCAACCCCACCCAGGGCTCCCAGGGTAGAGTTTGCCCCCGCTGTTTGCCTAACCCACCTCTTTTTGGAGCCGTAGTTCCCCCACCTCGTTGGTTGTCCTCGTGTCAGCACACCCCCACACGAAATTAACGACTAATTAACGCCTTTTGGCTTCCCTCAGTCCAGACCGGTGATGTTGGGGTGGCAGTTTTGAGTCGTCCTGTGTCTTTTCTTGCAGCTTCTGAGGCTGGTGGGTCCCCAGCACCCCCGTAGTGCCTGACTGTGACCCCAGTTCACCGTAGATGTCTCATTTTTGACCGAGCTGTCTGTTCAGTGGTGATTTTGTCGCTGTGGTCGTGCTGTTTTTTTTGTTTTGTTTTTTTTTTTTTTTGTCTGATGGTCGTCTCTCATCATTTATTTCACTCCCTCCCTCGAGCCCTGCCCTGTGGCAGCACCACTGACCGCTGTTTTTCCCTCCCCACGCCGCGCAGATCAAAGTGGTGAATGCGTTCCGTAGCTCCCTGTACGAAGGCCTCGAGAAACCCGAATCCAGAAGCTCCATCCATAACTTCATGACTCACCCGGAGTTCATCCTGGAGGAAGACGAGCCTCGGACACCATTCCTTGACGGCACCGAAGACGAGCCCGAGCCTGACGGACTCCAAAAGCGAGCTGGGGGCAGCCCGGGGGGCTCCAGGGCCCTCAACAGGAACAACAACGCCGGGGACAGCGAGTTCAGCTTCCCCGAGCCCGGCAGCCCCTTCCACAGCCTGGAGACCTCCGTTTGACCTTAGGACTTGGAATTCCCCCTCCTCCTCCTCCTCTTCCTCGTCCACCTCCACGGCCCTGTGTGATGCCAGCTCCAGTAACTGATCACACGCTGTGGTCACTTCCATGTCAAACTGCTCATGCCTGTATCATCATCTGGGGTTTTTTTGGGGTTTTTTTTGGGGTTGGGGGGGGTTGTTTTTTTTTTTTTTTTTTTTTTTTTTTCTTTTTTTTTTTTTTTTTTTTTTTTTTTTTTAAGCAGTGGGAACCAGAGTACCACCACGCTGGGTGTTGGGAGAGAGGCTAAGCCAAAAAAAAACCAAAAAAAAAAACCAATTGTGCATCTCCATCCCTGATTTTCCGTGGTACTCACCCAGGGGAAGCTGCCAGGTTCTTTCCTCTCCAAGAGTTGAGCTCCAGGCACCTGGAGCCAGGGGGTTTTCACTTTGGAAAAATGCATGTTCCAAGGAAATTCAAATTGTTGTAGTCTTACACGCCCTCAGCCCAAAGTCTGGGGGTGCACTTGTGACTCGATTTTATTTTTTTGTGGGTTTTATTTTCTTTTTCCACACGTGGTTTTTAAGGTTTTTTTTTTTCTTCTAACGTTGGGGTTTGCTCTTTGCTTGTGGGGTTTGCCCCCCTACCCAGTGAGAAGTGGGGAGGGGCAGTCACTGCTCCAGTGTGAAAATTAAGGAATAAACTAAAAAATCCCAGCCAGGGGAAGGTGTTTACTCCAAGGTTCAGAGATCCAGGGATGCCCACCAGTCTTCCACCTTTGAAAAATGGTACCTGGGCTTTTTCCAGCTCCCCCTCACGTTTTTCTCTCTCTGTTTCCAAACTGAGAGATGAGAAATGAAGGTGGCTTGGCTCTGACCTTGCTGGAGGGGAGAAATTCTGATTTTCCTGCAAAGATGGAGGTGAAACTGCCAGGGAAAAGGTGAGGAGAGCCCCCCAGTTGTGAGGGATTCCTGAGGAATTCTCTAGGAATTCTCTTCTCCTCTAGGAGAGGCCTCTCTGCTGCGCTTGCTCAGGGCAGGAGCTCTTGGGGAGAGGATTTTTGCAGCTGCTCCCTCCAGATCAGAGGGATTTTTGCCCTTTTTTCTGTGCTCTTGGGGTCCAGCACCCCAGAGCCTCGCAGGGATCTGGGCGGAGGCTCCAGCTGTGCCCAAAAGCTGTGAGAGGCTGAGTGGAGAATGCTGAGGGTCTCCAGAACCTGGGAGGGATCAGCCCAGCTGTCTCATGGTCCAGTGGAAGGCAGAGAGGCCCCTGGATGATCCCAGATTTTCCTGGAGGTTTGAATGGCTGCAGGTCTCCCAGAGAAGGAGCTGCTGGAGGCTTGACCTCACTTGGCTGCTTTTTTTGGAGGTCTCTCCTCCCCTTGAGCCCTGGCAAAAACCCAGCAGAGTCCCTTTCCTTGGAGTTGGCTCTGGATTGTCCCTCTGGCCGTCCCTGGAGCAGCAGGCAGGGCTTGGTCTTCTCAAGCTCTGCCACCTCTCTGCTCTCCTCCATCCCCTCTGGGGAGCAGAGAGCTGGAAGTGAGGTTTTGTTTTTTTTTATTTTTGGGAAAGGCTGGCTCTGGCTGGGTTCTCCTCCCCTGTCCCGCCAGGAACGCACAGAGGAATCTCCCGTGCCTTGTCCGAGCACTGCCTGCAGCACCTCCTGCCACGCCAGGCCCAGATCCTCGCCAAGATTCAAGTGTTCCTTAAACCACAACACAAACCAAGTGTCTTCGCTTCGCCCCCGGCAGCGCCGCGTCCTTCCCCGGGCTGGGAGGAGCAGGAGGAGGAGGAGGGAAGGACGAGCTCCTTTTTCGCAAGGTCTTAATCCCAAAAATTCCAAATATCCCAAATATCCTGAAGTGTCCCACCCTGGTGCTGGCGAGCTGGGCTTTGTTCACTGCCAACAGCAAGAGGAAATTGCCACCACTGCCCGTCCCCAGTGCAAAATCAGTGTCCACCCCATGCCCGGCTCCTCCTTCCCTCCCTCCCCCCAAAAAAATAACCCAGGGGAGCGAGGGAATCTTGGGTTAAACACCAAGAAAAACAACAACAAAAAAACCCCAAGTGAGGGGTGGTTGTGGGGTTTTGGTTCTGTGCTAAAGGTGACGTTGCTTAAAAAAAAAAAAAAAAACCAAAAAAAAAAATCCCTTTTTCTATTTTAAATACTTGCAAAAAAAAACAAAAAAAAAAAGAAGATATGGTGTTCTTACAAGCTTACATAAATATTTATTAAATAATTTTTGGGGGGATGCACCAATATTTTTTTTTTCTTTTGATATTTTTTTTAATACCTCAGACCTGTAGAAAAAAGGAAATTAAAAAACCAAAAGAAGAAAGACTCAAACCAACAACAACTTTGAGCCAACTTTGGAGGCTCTCAAAGTCACTCCCAGAAATCTGTGACTGGCAGGGTTTGCCACAAAGGGTCTGGTTGTTCCTTTAGTTTGCTCTATTTTTGTCCTTCTAGTTTCCATTTTAGGAGTGGGGGGAGGGAGAAATAACGCTCTATAAATATTATGCAAAAAAAAAAAAGAAAAAAAAAGAAAAAGAAAAAAAATCTAGTTTTCTTTAGCTCAGAAACTGATATTTTTACGTCAGCCATATGTATTTTGTTTAAAGAAAAAAGAGAAAATAAAGAAATCTCAAGTCCCGCCGCTGTGTGAGGGCAGTTGCAAGGGACACTTTAATTAATTCCGTGGATTAATTAATTCAGCCATCGGATGCCAGTCAGCTTCCTTTTCTCTGAGCAGCCATCTTTCTACTAGCTGTGAGTTGGATGACACAAATGGGGTTTTTTTATATAAATATCTATAAATTATGTTGGTGTATGGCTGGTTGCTTCAAGTATAAATGTTTCTTGTGCAGACTTCCTGTAAAGTTTTGTTTTTTTGGGTTAAGTTTCAGTGATATCCTGGCAGCAGCTGACTCTTGGTTTAAGTTATTGAGGACATTATACGAAAAAAAAAAGAGATTTGGGGGAGATTGGTGCTCCAAAAATAAGGCATGGTCGGCGGCACGGACTTTTGGGGACTTTCTGCAACATGCCTTGACTAGGGGGAGATATAAATATCCATATAAATATATATTATTATGAATAATTTCTGGGTTTTTTTGCTTTGTTTGAACTGCCACGAGTGCGCGCGGAGCAGGGGAGGGCCCGCCAGGAAGCAAAGCCACCCCCTCCTTCCTCCTTGTGTTCAACTTGCCTTGGAATGCTTTGTTATTAAAACACTCTGAACATCCTTCTGCATCCAGTTCTTGATCCCAGCAGGGCGGATTTGTGGATTTTCCGTGGATTTTTCTGTGGATTTTCCGTGGAATTGGCGGATTGGTACCAAAGACACCGCGGCCTGTGGCCGGGCAGCTCCTGAGGCGTTCTCCTGCTGAGGTTTTTATGATTTCCACAGGGAGAAGGGTGTGGGGAAGGGGTTTAATTTCATTTTTTTTGTTTTCCCAAAAGGTTTTCCGTGCAATAAAGTGAAATTTTCCAAGTGATCTCAAGAAGGAAATAAACTAAACAGCTTTTTAGCCTGGGCGGCCTTTGCGGCTTTTTGGGGCCTGCAGGCCTCAGCCCCTCTCTGAGGGGAAAAAATCCTGAGCTGAGGAAAAAAAACACCCAAAATGTAAGAGGGCATCTCTGAGATGCCAGTGCCAGCTCCTGGCACCCCCTGGCACCACCCTGAGAAAGATTTTACCCCTCTGTGGGGACACTGGGCCTGCATGGCTGTTCCATCCCCAACCCCCCTGAGCCCAAAACGCCTCAGATCTCCCTCAGGGCACAGAGATTTGGGGGAACCCTTTTTCTCCTCTTTTCCACCCAAACAGGAGGATTTTGGCACTTCCCCCCCTCACCCAAAATACCTCCTGCACCCTCAGATCCCCCCTTGGTCCACACAGATTTGGGGGAATCATTTTCCTGCTTTTTTCCATCCTAAAAAGGGATTTTGGCACTTCCCCCCCCCACCCAAAATACCTCCTGCACCCTCAGATCCCCCCTTGGTCCACACAGATTTGGGGGAATCATTTTCCTGCTTTTTTCCATCCTAAAAAGGGATTTTGGCACTTCCCTCCCTCACCCAAAACACCTCTGGCACTCCCAGATTCCCCCTTGGGCCACAGGGATTTGGGGGAACATTTTTCTGCTTTTTTCCACCCAAACAGGAGGATTTTGGCACTTCCCCCCCTCACCCAAAATGCCTCTGGCACCCCCAGATTTGGGGGAATAATATTCCTGCTCTTTTCCACCCTAAAAAGGGATTTTGGCATTCCCCCCTCACCCAAAACGCCTCTGGCACCCCCAGACCTGGGGAACATTTTCCTGCTCTTTTCCACCCAAAGAGGGGGATTTTGGCACCTCCCCCCTCACCCAAAACACCTCCTGCACCCCAAATCTCCCCTCAGGGCACAGGGATTTGGGGGAATCCTTTTCCTGCTCTTTTCCACCCTAAAAATGATGGAATTGGCATTTCTTCCTCTCCAGCATCCCCCCCTCGCCCCGACTCTGCTGTCCCCAATTTTCACCCAGCAAAGCCCACGGCTAAAACTGCCTTTAGTTTATTTCCTCCCCTTTAATAAATAAATATATATATACAGTCTGAACTCAGCATTTATGTGTGTGTATATATATTTATCCAACGCTCTCACAAAACAAAAAATCTTTCTTTTGAAGAGGGCACGTGGAGCCAAATTTTTCTTTTTTTTTTTTTTTTTCCAGTAACTCAGTATAATAAGCACTGGTATTTTTGTATAAAAAATGAGAGAAAAAAAGAAAAAAAAAACCAAAATACAAAACAAAAGACTGAATATTATGTGGTATGCATGACATTAAAAAACAAAACAATGGTGGTTTCAAAGCAATATGTACCCTGGTGTGTTTGCCATATCCTAAAGTCCAGCTTAAAGTGCACCT
The DNA here is from genome assembly GCA_013400575.1 of Peucedramus taeniatus. NCBI lineage: Eukaryota > Metazoa > Chordata > Aves > Passeriformes > Fringillidae > Peucedramus > Peucedramus taeniatus. The sequence goes on along the minus strand of WBNO01032071.1, from coordinate 10,782 downwards.
GATCTGTATTGCATTTTGATATTAATCTCTATGTACAATGTTTTGCATGTAATTTATATGGATCTTGGGAGAAAAAAAAAGAAAAAGAAATAATCTGAATGATTTGTCCGTTGGCTTCTTCTGAGAAAACTGAGTCCAAGCAGAGCTAAAGCAGCAGAGTGGCTGAGGGATGGGAAAAGGAGATGAAATAAAAAAAAGAAATTAAGATTTTGCATGTAATTTATATGGATCTTGGGAGAAAAAAAAAAATTTTGAATGAATTGTCTGTTTCTGAGAAAACAGAGTCCAAGCAGAGTTAAAAGTCCAAAGTGGAAGCGGCAGAGTGGTTGAGGGGTGGGAAAAGGGGGTGCAGTAAAAGAAAAAATGACGATTTTTGCATGTAATTTATATGGACTTTGGGAGAAAAAAAAAATAAGATTTTGCATGTAATTTATATGGATTTTGGGAGGAACAAAAATTAATATTTTGCATGTAATTTATATGGATTTGGGGGGAAAAAGGAAAAAAATAATCTGAATGAATTGTCCATTTCTGAGAAAACAAGAGTCCAAGCAGAACTAAAAGTCCAAAGTGGAAGCAGCAGAGTGGCTGAGGAGTTGGAAAAGAAGGTGCAGGGAAAAAAAAAGAAATTAAGAGGGAGAAGGGGAAGGGTTTGGAATCAATAAATTTTTGGCTGTTGAGCAGAAACAGAGAATAAAATGTGCAACCGTGCCGTGCTCCGTGTGTCCGGCAGCTCGGGGATCCCAAACCCTCCCCAGGAACGGCTCCAGTGGGGTGGAGAGGGATGGGGTCCACCCCAAACTCCCCTCGTGAGGAGTTTTTGTAATTTAATTAATTCTTCTCCCACACTACAAGCAAAGTGCCCAAATTGCTGCCAAACGGCACCAAAATGGCGCTGCTGGGCCCTGAGGGCTGCCCGGGGTCAGCGTGAGGGAGGGGATGGCGCCTCAGGGGGCTCTGGCAGGGAGTGGGGACAATTCTGAGGACATCGGCGGGAATTTCCTCACGGAAAGGGCGGACGGGGTTTGGAGGTGCCTACGCAGGGAGGTTTGGTGTCCCCTCACGCCTGGAGGTGACACGGAAGGAATGGAGGTGGCCCTGAGGGCTCTGAGGGACCGGGAACGGGTGGGTGACCCTGGAGGGATTTGCCAACCTGAATTCTGCGGGCACAGGGGAGGGTGGAGAAACACGGCCCTGTTCGCTTCACAGGGAAAAGCTCTGTCCCCTTTTTGAAGGATTTTTGAAGTGCCGAGAAGCAAAAAAAAACAAAAACAAAAACAAAAACAAAAAAACACCGCAAAACTCGCCCCCGCTCCGCCTCAGGCGCCCTCCCGCCCTCTCCCTTCCCGTCGGGTGGGTGAACCCCCTTCCGGCCGCCATCTTTGAGCCGGGCACCGGGGCACGGTGGTGACGGCGGCGGCCCCGGCTGATCGCGGCAGGGTGGAGGAAACACAATCCTGTTCGCTCCACAGGGAAAGGCTTTTTCCTCCTTTTGAGGTTTGCCGAAGAGCGGCGAAGTCAAAAACCAGCAAAATCCACCCCCGCTCCGCCTCAGGCGCCCGCCCGCCCTCTCGTTTTCCGTCGGGCGGGTGAAGCCATTTCCGGCCGCCATCTTGGCAGCGGGCACCATCCTTGAGCCGGGCACCGGGGACACGGCGGCGGCAGCGGCCCCGGCGGATCGCGGTAGGGTGGAGAAACACAGTCCTGTTCGCTTCACAGAGAAAAGCCTTGTCCCCTTTTTGAAGGATTCTTGAAACGCGGGGAAGCCATAAAAAAAGTTATCCAGCCCCGTTACGCCTCAGACCCCCTCTTTTCCTGTGGGGCGGGTGAAGCCTCTTCTGGCCGCCATCTTTGCGGAGGGTGCCATCTTTGAGCCGGGCACCGGGGACACGGCGCTGACGGCAGTGGCCCCGGTGGCCCTAGCGGATCACGGCAGGGTGGAGAAGCAGAATCCCGTTCGCTTCACGAGGAAGAACTTTATCCACTCTTTGAGGCTTTTTTGAAACGTGGAGAAGCCAAAAAAAAGAGGTAATCCACCCCCGTTCCGCCTCAGACCCGCTCCTTTCCTGTCGGGCGGGTGAAGCCATTTCCGGCCGCCATCTTGGCAGCGGGCGCGCTGAGGCTGCGCGCGCGCCGGGCGCCATCTTTGAGCCGGGCACCGGGGACACGGCGGCGGCGGCCCCGGCGGATCGCGGCGACAGCGACACGGCGGCCCCCGGGGGCTCGGTAAAACTCCCTGACCGACCGTAAATAGAGCGCTTCGGAGCCCCGCGGCGGCTGCTGCGAGATGGGGGGGGACGGGGGGGGGTATGGTGCGGTGCTGGCCCAGCCGCGGCTCCTCCGCAAGGCCGCGCGTCCCCACAGCGGGAGGGGGACGCTGAGGGGCGAGGTGGGAATAAAGGCGAGATTAGGGGGAATAAAGCCGGGATTAGCGGGAATGAAGGTGGGATGAGGTGGGAATAAAGCTGGGGTGAGATGGGTTTGCTCCCCCGGGGTTTGGGGAGGGAGAGCTCCGTGCCCGGGGTAGGCCCCAGGCTTTCCCTCAGGGCTCGTCCCCCTCCATATTGACGATCCCAGCGCAGATATTTGATAAAATCTCCTCATTTTCAGGTAAAACCTCGTTTAGCAACGCGTCTGAGGGACATTCCTAACGTAGTCACCTAATTACTGCACATTCCCTAAAGGAACTTCAGGAGCTGAGTAACTCTGGATGCAGCCGGGCTGAATTCCTCCCGGAGGTTGTTAAAAACAACGCGATTCCATCCATTTTTGGGGTTTATTTTATTGTTTCTTAAGGTTATTTCTCCCAGAGGCTGTTAAAAACAATGCGATTCCATCAATATTTGGTTTTTTAAAATTCTTTTTTAAGGTTTTTCTTCCCGGAGGTTGTTGAAAACAACTTGATTCCGTCAATTTTTTGGGGTTTTTTATTGTGCTTTATAAGGTTAATCCTCTTGGAGGTTAGAATTTTTTGGGATTTTTTTTTTTTTTTAAAGGTTGGAGCTGAGAGGTTTTTTTTTTTTTCGTCACATCGATTTTTGTTATGGAAACGCCAAAATGAGATTTTGTTGTTGTTGTTGTTGCAGAAATCTCAGAAATCTGAGCCTCCAGGTTATCCCCAGAATTGCACTGAGGGTCACATTTCCTAAATAAAACCCGACTTTATTTGGCTGTAAAAAATAGAAATAAATAATAGGAGGTTTCCTGGGGAATAAAGGATTTTGGGGTTGAATTTGAGAACAGCTGAAGCAGAGCAGGAGGAGTTTTCCAGGTAAAATTTCCTGCTGGTGTCACTTCCCAGCTCCAGGGACACTTTTCTAAGATGAAGTCCAGGGAAAAATTGAATTTTCTTTGGGATTTAATAAAATATTCCCGTGAGGGGGAGGAATTGTCACAGGAAATTGCTGCCAGGCCTTGGGGTTGAGCTCAGAAATAGAGGGGGGAAATTAAAATAATTTAAAATTAAAATAAATTGATTTAATTCTGTTTTATTCAAGAGTGGATGGAGCTGCTTCCCTCAGTTTGGGGTTGATTCCTGAGGAGGAAAAGCTGAAGGAGAGTGAAAAAATGGCTAAAAAGGGGTTAAAATGTGGAATTCCTGCTGCTTTTCCTTCTTTGTCACCTGATAAACAGGAGGTGAATCATCAGAGGAACTCAAGGCACAAATGAAGCAGCAGGAGAAGCTTTTCCAAGGAAATTTGGGGGTTTAAAATCCAAGAATTCCTCACAGGGAGGTGCAGGAAAGCTCATGGTGTTTTTTATTTATTTTCCCTTTAAAAAGAAAAATTAGTGTTGGGTTTTTGGCCTGTTTTTTGCTGACCCTCAGCTGCTGCATTTTTGATTTATTTGAGTTTTTTTTCAAATAATTTAAATGGAATTCTGGACAAAAAAGTGTTTAAAATTCTCATTAATTAATTCAAGACCTGCTGAGTGCACCAGAGTTACTCATTTTTATTCAGATTTTTTTCTTGATTGCCACCTTGACCCCAGTTTAAAATTAGACAAAAAAAAAAAGGTTTTTAATGAACTTTTTCCTAATTAATTCACCCTGATGAAGTTCAGGCCTTGGAGGGGTTTTTGGGGGAGGTTTGGTTGATTTTGTGCTGTTGTTGTTGTTTATTTTCAAGGTTTTATTCCAATTCTTTAAACAAGATTCAGACTGAGCTGAAATATGGACAAATGTGGAAGGCAAAAAGCTGCTTTAATTTTTAAATGAATGAAATCTGAAGGGATTTTCTTTCCCCCCCAGGGTGGTGGATGTAGGAATTTTGCATTTTTAGGTGTGGAAAATGCCTGAGGAAAGGAAATTCCACCTTCCAGCCTGGGAATTCCTCCTGCTTTGGGTTGGAATTCTGCTTTTATCACCCCCAGTTCCCAGGATTTCAGTGTTGGCTTCAGCAAACCGAAGAATTCAGGCTTGAAATTTTATTTTAACTCCCAAGAGAATTGGGGAAAACACCTGGGAAACTTGAATTTCCACAAGAAGGAGCTCCAGGAATTTTTAGGAGTAAATTCTCTGGAATATCCATGACCCAAAATGTGATTTTGAAGCTCCAGAAATGAATTTAACCCCATGGAGATGGAAGAACAGGAGGGAACCCTGCCCCTAAATCCTGATTTATTCCCTTTGTCAAGCAGTCAAAAAAAAAAAACAAAAAAACCACCAATAATTAACATGAGAACCCAACTTTTCCTCTCTTTATTTTAGATTTGGGAGAATTCCCTGACCAAAAAAAAAAAAAATCCTGGGAAAATTCAGTGTTTGTGTGAGTAAAAGGTTCCAACTGTTTCTTCTTAAGCTGTAAAGAACAATTCCATTGAGTTTTGTCCTCCCCAAAGAGTCAGAAAAAATATCAGAGGGGTAAAATTGACTTTTATTTGGATTTTAGCTGGTTTGGTTGCAGGTTGTGTGGAAAAGAACCCTAAAAATCAGAATATCCAAAAGAAAAGTGTGATCTGCATGAAAAAAAAACCACTGAATAAAATGAATTATTGATGGCACCAAAAACCCCAATCAGCTGAATTGGACTCATAATAGTGGATGGATGGATTAGGGAACAGCACAAATGGCAAAATTGGGATTTTTTGATAGAAAACTCACCTGATTCCTGCCCAAATTCCCAAACAATTCCTGCTTTCCATGGCTGAGGGATGGGGATGGATGTGCTTGTCCCTGTGCTGTCACCCTGTCCCCAAATCCCCCTCACCTCACCCCAAATCCCCCAAATAATCTCATTTTCCCCCCCAGTGAGAGATTGATGTGGGAAATGGGCCCCAATTGCTGATTTTTTGCTGGTTTTCTCCTTGTCCTGCTGTCCCTGCCTCTTTTGGGGTGTGTATAAACACATTTCTGGGTTTATACACACAAATTTTGGGGGGGTTTTATTTTGCTGAACAGGTCATAAAGACGGGGGAAGGTTTTTGTGTTTTCTTAATAGGTGAAGAAATCACAGAAGACCCGAAATTGCAACTTACTGAATTAAATAATTAAAAAAAAAATTAAAAAAAAAATTAGAAATTTCCCCAGCTGTGGAAGATGGAGCCTCATTTTTGCAGCCACTTTGAATCCTGAGTTCATCTTTAAAAAAAAAAAAGGCGCTGGGGCTTTTTTTTTTAATTTTTTTGTTGTTTTTTTTTATGTTTTTTGTTTTTTTTTATTGGAAGAGCTAAAATATCCCTGGCTGTCTCCAGTGTGCCAGATTTGCAATGGACTCAATTCCTCCATTAGTTGTCAGATTGTTCTGAGAGCACCTCAGAGTTTGGAGTTGTTGGCTGAGAGGTTCCCTTGGAATTGTCAGGAGGAAAAAAACAAACAAACAAAACAAAACAAAAAAAAAGGCAAAATTCAAAAATTCTTTCTGCCCCTTTGTTATTCATTCACGGACTCCTTCGGCCTACAGGAGAGGGGAACTGCATGGCTGGGAAGATCAAAGCCTGTGCTCAACGTGGCCAGGTGGGTGAGCTCCTAAATCCCCTGGGATTGGGGGGAAAATCCCCCTGGAATCAGGGAAAAATTCTACTGGGACTGGGGGAAAAATCCCCCTGGAATCCTGGGATTGGGAAAAAATCCCCCTGGGATTGGGGAAAAAATCAGGGAAAAATTCCACTGGGACTGGGGGAAGAATTCCCCCTGGGATTTGGGGGGAAAAATTCTCCTGGGACTGGGGAATGGGATTTGGGGAATGGGATCAGGGGAAAAATCCTCCTGAGATTGGGGGGAAAATCCTCCTGAGACGGGGGAAAATCCTCCTGAGACTGGGGGAAAATCCTCTGGAATCAGGGAAAAATCCCCTGCGATTTTGGGGAAAAGTTCCCCTGGGATTGGGCAATGGCATCAGGAAAAAATCCCATGGGATTGGGGAAAAATCCCTTGGGATTGGTATTAATAGTGTAATAGGAAATAATACATGATAATAACATTAAAATATTTATTTAACTTGTTATTAAAATATTCTTGTATCATTGATAACTCAAAATTGCACTCAGTTTTTGAAGTGCCTTTCTTTTGGGTCACACTCTAATTTTTCTTCCACCTCAAGACCCAGAATTTAAGGTCACAAATTACAGTTACTAAAGTCACAAATTATAATTTATGCTGACAAAATCCCTGCAGTTTTGGCCAAATAAAAATTTGTCTACATTTCCCAAACACCACCATTTAAAAAGTAGAATTTTAAGCAAATCCTGCTTCATTTTTATGCCCAGCTGATTTCAACTCATTACCTCCCTCCAAAAATAAACCAATTAATAGGAACCAACTGTGAAAACCCCAATTTTTGTCCTGCAGGGTTACTTTTAAAAAGAAGCTGTCAGAGCTAAGCCAGGAGAAGCCTTTGAGAAGCCAATTCCTGCCCAGGCTGGAGGAGAGAGAGCCCTGGGAGGAGCAAACCCTGAGTAGTGAGTGAGGATCCCTGCAGCATGTCCAAGCAGGGCGACGACTGCTACTTCTACTTCTACTCCACCTGCAACAAGGTGAGCCCAGCTCCTCTGGAATTCCTCACTCCCTGCCTGGGGTCTGGGCAAGGAGGGAAGGAACAAATTCCTCTTCATTCTTTCATTCTTTCATTCATTCATCGGCTCCATGTTCTGAAAACTGGATTTTTTTCCCTTTCCAACCCATTTATTTTTTAACCTTTGTGCTTTTCCCATCCCATTTTTTAAACTGTGTGATTTTCCCATCCCATTTTTTTAACCCATATCCTTTCCCCATCCCATTTTTAAACCATATCCTTTTCCCATCCCATTTTTTAACCTGTATCCTTTTCCCATCCCATTTTTTAACCTGTATCCTTTTCCCATCCCATTTTTTAACTCATATCCTTTTCCCATCTCATTTTTTAACCTATGCTTTCCCCATCCCATTTTTTAACCTGTGTTCTTTCCCCATCTCATTTTTTAACCCCTGTCATTTTCCCATCCCATTTTTTTAATCCATGTCCTTTTCCCATCCCATTTTTAACCCATGTCCTTTTCCCATCTCATTTTTAACCCATGTCCTTTTCCCATCCCATTTTTTAACCTATCCTTTCCCCATCCCATTTTTTTAACCCATATCCTTTTCCCATCCCCTTTTTAACCCATAGCCTTTACCCATCCCATTTTTTAAACCGTATCCTTTCCCCATCCCATTTTTTTAACCCATATCCTTTCCCCATCCCATTTTTAAACCATATCCTTTTCCCATCCCATTTTTTAACCTGTATCCTTTTCCCATCCCATTTTTTAACCTGTATCCTTTTCCCATCCCATTTTTTAACTCATATCCTTTTCCCATCTCATTTTTTAACCTATGCTTTCCCCATCCCATTTTTTAACCTATGTTCTTTCCCCATCTCATTTTTTAACCCCTGTCATTTTCCCATCCCATTTTTTTAACCCATATCCTTTTCCCATCCCCTTTTTAACCCATAGCCTTTACCCATCCCATTTTTTAAACCGTATCCTTTCCCCATCCCATTTTTTAACCTATGTTCTTTCCCCATCCCATTTTTTAACCCCTGTCCTTTTCCCATCCCATTTTTAACCCATATCCTTTTCCCATCCCGTTTTTTTTAACCTGTGTAATTCTCCTTCCCAAACCCATTTATCCTTTGAAGCTGAGTGATTTTTCCCCCATTTTTGGGCTGACTCCTGTGGATTTCAGGGAGATTCCTGTTCCTTCCGGCACTGCGAGGCCGCCCTGGGCAGCGAGACCGTCTGCACCCTGTGGCAGGAGGGCCGGTGCTTCAGGAATGTCTGCAGGTTCAGGCACATGGAAATCGATGTGAGTGTCCCCAAAAACCCTCCCCTCACCCCAAAAATCCCTGCACAGCATCCCAGGCATGTGGGGGGGCTTGGTTTGAGCAGCCAGGTGTCTGCTAAGGAAGGCAGGAGCCCCCCAGGAGTGGGAAATGCAAACCAAATCCCATTGAATTGTTAGAAATTTGGAGTTAAGGGGTTCTCAGGTAAAGAGATGGGAGCAGGGATAACAGTTCTTTATTAGGGAAGAAAATAAAAATAAAATAAACACTGCAGTAAATCAAATCAACACTGTCAGAGTCGGAAGAGGAGCTGGCACCCTGTGGGTCAGGGGGTGGCACAGTCCCGTTCCATGGTGGCTGCTCCTCCTCAGTGCCAGGGGTGGCTCTGGTGGAGCAGGGATCCTGGAGAAGGGGGGAGTTTTCCTCTGGGGGTCCAGGGGTGCTGGAGATGGGCCTGGTCTGCCTCTGGGAATGCAGTGGGAAAAGGCTGATCCTTTGGGAATCCAGTGGGGAAAGGCTGATCCTTTGGGAATCCAG
>WBNO01032070.1:0-132447 GCA_013400575.1 Peucedramus taeniatus | reverse complement strand
CGGGCGCTCCGGGCCACTCCAGGGACGGGCCGGGCTCGGCGGCGGCCGCCCGCCGGGAAGGGCCGGGGGTCGGCGCTGGGCGAGGAGCTGGATGGGGGACGCGAGTGATGGAGAGTGGCTTGGGCCGAGAGAGAGATTGGTTGCAGCGTGGTTGTAGCTGGAAAGTGAGGTGGGATTTAACCGATGGTGCTTATCGTCACATTGGGAATGAAGTTGCTAGCTGAACTTTAGTTATGTTGGGGGGAGAAATAAAGGATAGAGGGTCTTTCCATTCTTTCCATTTTCTGCTCATTCGTACGGAAAACAAACCATACTTCCTCGCAGGTGCTTTTCTTACAATCTACGGGCTATCTGCAGGTATTCCTTGTCTGTCATTACAAAATAATTTGTACAGAACACCAGAATTGAGCAGTTAAATACTGGCCCCAAGGAGCCTTTCCTTAGAGGCAGCAGTGTAGGTGGAAGGCTAACAAGAGAAATGCAGTGGATTTTCTGTGTCGCCATGCCCCCCGAAAAGATTTGCTGTTTGGAATGTGCAAATGTACACACATATTAATGCATGGCACCAGACTGTCCTGGATGGAACTTGTATTTCATGAGTTTGTTTTGAGTATACTGGTTTCATAAAGAAAGTAATCTGTTGTGCTTAAATATGTTTATGTATAGAATGAACTGGTGGGCTTCCCCTTGTTTTATCAGAACTAATTCAAGATTTTTAATGTAATTAAGATTAATGGAGTAAATTGCACCTTCAATAGACTTCAACACTATAAAACAGAGAAACCAATGTCCATGTTTGCTACAAAAACATGTATCAACTGTGTGTGTACACCATTCATGATCTATTTAAAATATCTGCATGTTCATTTATCACCTTCCACATTTCAGGCTGAGTTCAGTGGGTAATGTGTGTTCCCATTCTTTTGTGTTTTGATTTATCTTTTCCCATGCAGCAGTCTCTGACTTTTTTTCTCCAAAGCATCTCTCATTTCTGATTGAATCCCAAGGCATGGTCCCTCACCTTTTCCCTGATCTTACTCTGGGGCTGGCCAGCTTGCCCCTTTCAGTGGAAAAGAAGTGGCTGCCCCCTGGGGTAAACTCTGCTGTCCTTCAGTACTCTCATCTGCTCCCTGCCTTGAACAATGAAGTGAACTGCAAAATATTGCCAGTAGACTGCAGGGTAGGCTTCAGATGGCATTTTTAATACTCTTGATGTGCTAATAAACACTATCACTGAAAGCACACACTGAAAATATAATAAATTATCCTAAACATGTTTAGATATTCTTTAAATATTATTTTTCTTTATCATTCTTGAAGCTTTTTCTTTTCAGTCCTGATTTTTAGATACAGTAATTGCATTAATCCTGGGTGAAATCAGAGTATTGATTTGTTTTGTTCTACTTGGTTTTCTTTACTTCTCTAGGAAGCATTTAACGTATTCCTTGGTGGAATCTGTGTTTGCTTAAAACTGTCACTGGTTCAAAGAAATATAAAGTAAATGGAAGTCAGTAGAGAAATATCTGTAAATTTAAGGGTAATTGTAATGATTTATTTATTTTGTGCTGGTGAATTATTCAAAGAGAAGTGTAAAAAGATTGTATAATGATTAACATGTCACATATTGTGTTGATTCATGTTATTTGATCCTGTTTAGATGTGGGCTACACTTTAAAATGCATTTAATTAATTCCCATAAAAAATAGAAATGGAATTGCTATGCAGTTTTATGGATTTGAGTTTCTGCTACCTCAATTTAGACATACCAGGTTACAGAGGGAATAGCAGGCATGACAGCTAAGATCATTTCCCAAGTGTTCTCAGTGGGATTAGAAAGAAAAAAATTGTGATGTATTTTCTGGATGGCAAGTCACCTCTGCACTCAAATTGGACTTTGTTGTCTTATGAGTGTTTGTGCAATTATAATAATGTAATGTAATTAAAGTGGTTGTGGTACATGCACTTCCATGTTCACATACAAATGTTCTTTTGCAGTTTAAATTGAAAAAGGTGTCAAACCCACTTCATAAGTTAACTGTCCTCATGATGTAGTTATTCTGGATGTGGTGGATAGCTTAAAAAAAAGATAACCTGTTACAAGGGTGCTTTTCTTTTTTCTCTTTTTCTTTTTTTAACATTTCACACTCAGTCATATTTTTAATGCAAATAGAAAATCTGACCTATTGAGGCATTTATTTGAGATACTCTCTTGAAGACTTTTTTTTGTTAACTGCTGCAAGTGGATATACTGGTCCAGAGGTGTATATTTTGGTATGAAAGAATATGAATACTGTCAAGTTCAGAAGTAATTTAATAGCAAGTAACTCAGTACAACAAATTAATAATTTTTAAGCTATTTTTGAACATGATGATTAAGAAGATCCCTTTACGTGTCAGCTGATGAAAGAAAGAGCCCTGGCATCCAAGCTGTGATGTACTGAAGAAGTGGGCTGTGGAAAGGCTGCTTTTTGCTGGTTTTGGTAGCCATGAATTTGAATCATAGAATCATCAAGATTGGAAGGGACCTTCAAGAACATCCAGTCCAAATGTCCACCCAACACTGCCACTGTAACCCCTTAACCCCATCATCCAGAGCCAGATCCAGACACCTCTTCAACACCTCCAGGGGTGGTGACTCCACCATCTCCCTGGGCTACCTGTTCCAGTGCCTGACCACCCTAACAGTGAATTTTTGTTTCTAGTATCTAAGCTGAACCTCTCAGTTTAAAGCCATTTTCTCTCATCCACTCACTGTGGGCATGGCAGAAGAAACTGAACCTCACCTCCCTACAGCCTCCTGTCAGGTGCATGTAGAGAGTGATGAGGTCCCCCTGAGTCTCCTCCAGGCTAAACAAGCCCAGCTCCCTCAGCTATTTCTCATAAGATGTGTTTTTTTAGAGCATTGTTGCCTTACTCTGGACACCCTCCAGCACCTCAGTGTCCTTGCAGGACCCAAAACTGAGCACAGTACTCGAAGTGTGGCCTCACCAATGCAGAGTGCAGTGGAATTTGTCATGGCCTGAACTTGCCATGGTTGACCAGGTTTGCAGTACAGGGAGCTGCTATTTAATATAGTATTTCTTGCCTGCTGATCAGTTGAGATGAATCCTTCAAGTGCATACACATACATTATTTAGGAGTTTATTATTCTTAGCCACATCTAGTAAAAGGTGTTAGCAAAAAATTCTTTGCATTATCCTGTTATTTCTAGCATGTCTGCATGTATACACACAGGACTAACATGGTGCCAGAGAAAATTACTTACGTTGTCAAAGTATCAAGGATTTTAAAGAGGTTTTTGCATTTTATTTTGTTAGATTAGTTGATGATAAGATGTATGGCCTGCATACTGAAGTGAGAATTGGTGTCAAATACCGCTTAGAACAGACTTAAATTACATGGAAGTTGTTGAAGAGGTATGGGATCAGAGTACAAATCACTATCTCTATGAATGCTCTTGAAGCATTCCAAGCCTCATATTTTTTCTGAAATCTTGGCTTTGCTGAAGTTAAAGAAATTTTGTGATTGTCAAAAGTTAAGAGAATTTCCAGTGCAAAATGTGTGATGTCCTTTCAGATGTCTGTGTAGTCAGAGTGCAAACTCTCATGGACGTGATGTATTTATAAGTAGTGCATGAGTGTACTAAACTTTCCTGTGAACAACTGAGCAAATGAATTCTTATGTACAAGAAGTGTACTGGAGAAGAAGTAGAGTTGTCCAACATGCAGAGAAAAGAAGAGAGGTTCAGGTCACATGATGTGATCACTAGAAAGCCTACGTCTGTTTTTATGAGTGGGACTGGTAATTTGGTGCTTCCTCAAATTACACTGTGTATTGTTTACTGTAATAAATTTTTACTGTGATTTCCTTTTTATACTCCATTTACATTCACCTCTGATTTGCATTTACACTGAAGTGTTGTTAAAAACAGTTAAATAGCACATTGCCAGGAGTGCAGCTGTGGAGCTGCAAGGTCTGTATGCAGAACTATGCCCACCAAAAAGGAGTATATTTCAATTTAATATCTTCATTTGCCAAAGTTTTTGGTTGGTAGTGAAGCTATGAGATTGAAGGGGAAAGCCAAATGCTTTGCAGGTGCTGAAGACAATTCAAGAGATAATTTATGAGAATTTAAGACATAAATTATTTCAGAAAGAACTGGAAAGCATCTTGGTCTCCCAGTATGCTAAAAAACAAAAGGCAATTAAAAAAAAAAAGCCACAGAATGTTCTTCAGTCCAAGACAATCATGCCAAAAATAGCAAAAATTAGTTGTGTTAGCTGAGAAGTTACGTTTCAATTTTGCATATTGATGTCTACTGAAAGAGGTATATGAGTGTTGCTGCAGGAGTTCTGCAGGAATAGAAGCACATTATCCTCTTCTGTCACCTGGCTGATAATTAGCTGGGAAACTTGCTGGAGGGGTTGTTTGGTCCCACATAGGTGTCAGCAGGAGTGCTGCCCCTGAGTGAAGGCTCAGGACTTATTTAGAGGTGTGCTGAGCTGCTCAGTTGAGCACTGGTAATGGCTTCAGTGGCATTTCTCACTGATTAATCACTGCACATTGGTGCAGCTGGAATAAAACTCTGCAGTTCCTGGATTCTGTTCCTGTGGTTAGACCACCAGATCACAGTGTCCCTCTGGAGGTCCCAGTAGACAATAACAAGCAGACAATAATTTGACCAGAAATAGAAAATGGGGGAAGTAGTAACAATAAATTCATTAGCACAGTAATTACTAAAGTGAAGAGAATTCTGCACATGAAGTAGTTATCCTTTAAAATTACCATCTTAAAAAGAATAAAGTAATATAGGAGTATCAGGCTATGAAGAAAACGAAAATAACTACATCATCTTGGGGGAATTGGCCTACATTTTGGCCTTGGTGGTAAAGATGACCTTGTTTATGTGGAATGTTCATAGGCAGAGCCAAGGAAGGATATGAAAGAAGGGTATAATGCCCTGTGACAGGTTATCCACTGTAAGAGATGAAGCTTTAAAGATCTTGGCTCGACTGATGCTAACACACCAGAGATGGTCTGCTGTACATTGCATGCAATGGTGGGGTCACTCATCTTGGAGGATAAAAAGCACTCTGAATATGCAATAATAATTGTTCCATAAGAATCTGCATTACATTTATAGTTGATAATTTTTTCTGTTTGCTGTTAGGGCACAGTTCAGGGGCTGACTTGGGTCAGCCTTTCCATCATGGTGGTGGGTCTGTCCCATTTCTGCAGCTCCATGGGCTGAGTTCAAGGGTGGAGGCAGTATAACAGGCATTTTGAGCAAGTCACAAGTGCTTTTACTAGTTACGCTCAGGTACTATACTAATGAAGTGGCTGTAGATGCCAAAATTGATAAGACCTTTAAAAAATAAGCATAGAAAAAACTATACTGTTGCTGGCAAAGTAAGGAGAGTGACAAAAAAAAAAAATCATGTGTTCTGGAAAACTAAGGGAAAAGTGGAAGAAACTGCAGAAGGATTGACATTCAAAGCACAACATCCTTCTAACCTGAGTTAGAAGTGCCCAGTAGATTTTTAAAGCTGTATTTCTCTTATAGTTGTGGTTTTCTTCTGAGCTCCTGGTTACACTGCAGCATGTACCTGAATAGCTGACAGATAATTTGGATATGGCTGTAGCAGCAGCAGTGAAGCTACAGTGTATGATAGGTTGCATCTCTGGTGGTAGCTCTACATTAAACATGTAAAAACCTGTCTCGTATCTACGTGCTGTAATTGTCATTTTTCAGTGTCAAGGTCAAGAATGTAGTCAGAGAAGCAACACACTGTGTTTACATTGTTTCAGTTTGGAGAGGTAAGTGTTTAACAGCAGTAGGTTGAAAATGGGTCATTACAGTGTGAAATTTGCTCAGTTTTTTGTGAACTGTGATTATTTTAATAATGGTATTTGCATAGGATCATTATTCATCTTAGACAAAGCAAAGGAGGAAGAGCCCGTTTCTAATTTGTGTAATCTCAGTAGCCATCCAAGTTCTTGGTACCATCTACCTCATTAAGTCCTAATAGAGGGTGGTGAATTGTTTCAACACATTTTCTACAATGCTGCCCAGATCTGTCTGATAGTATATGCAATGACCCTTGCTACAATAAAAATAATCAAGGTTGGGATAAAGAATAGTGTTACTGCCATTATTCCTTATTTAGAAAGTATCTCTCACTTCATATAATGAAAAAAACAAAAAAAAAACAAACAAACAAAAAAAAAAACCAAAAAAGCAATGCTAAGCTTCTCAATATATGTATTCTTTACTGCTTAAACATTTTTATTCTGCTCTTGACACTGAATGAAATAATGGTTATTAATAAATACATAAAACTTGTATACATCCAGAAAATTGAATGTCCATATAAACATAAAAAACATTATCTCTTAAAACTGTGGAAATGGTTTCTGTTTGCTCTGGATGATCATCCTTTGTCATTGGCAAAATCAGAGACTGGATGTGATGAAGATGTACACCTATCTAGTTGTACATCTATATTCTTTATATAAATTGTATACAAAATTAGAATGTAATTCCACAAAATTACTTTCTCTGTTTTTCAGGATTTTAATAGATTGGGGATGAGACTGATTTCTCATTGCTTTGCACTTTTTGTAGTTACATAGATGTTGTTGTACAGGATGTACAAAGTGGATATATAATACTACCATTCTGTTTTGACACATATTTGTGCAAAATATGCACAAAATATTATAGACCTATTACATTTGAATAATAAGAACATTTATCTGTGTGGATATCATAAATAGTCTAAATGGGGGCTCCTGAAGATCTGTTCATTCAGGTCACTTGTTACATGGGACATACAGCAGGTAAATGGCTTTTGACAGGTAAATCCTTGGACTACACCTAGGAAATTGATGGCCTTATCAGTAACAGAGACCTCTGCAGTGGTGCTGGAAGGGCCAGAGTGGCTGTGTGTAGTTCTATTCCTGATCTGCGTCTCACTGTCAAGATCTGTAAAACAAAGGATCCAACCAGACTGCATAGCCTGTTTGTTGTTATACAGTCAGAGCCAGGTAACCAAAAGAGAAGTGGAAATTACGTCAGCACTAACCCTTCTCTTCCTTACAGCTGTGGTTAATTAGTTTTGATTCCCTGGGACAGCTGTCTCTTACTGGGAGTAAATTCTTTGTCAAGGGAATGGCCAAGCATCAGACCTCTGTGCTGTGATTCTGTATATACTTATTTGGGGTTCCCAGGAGTGTTAGATAGCACAGATACTGAAAACAAACCCTAGGGTGTTCAAGATGGTTATGTGCTGTGATTCTGAATAATAATGCCGGGGATACTAAAGTTTTAGGAACGTTAGGTACTTATTGTGTATTTAAGAAAACAACTCTTTGTTTACAGTTCAGTCCTGTAAAAATATTTCAAAAACCTTTTTGGGAACATAAAACTGTAAGCTGAAGATCCTGAAGTGATGGATACCACACACAGACAAGAACAGTTTCTTTTTTCTGATGCTCTTAACAATTTGCTGAAGGATCAGTTAAGACTGGAGAATAGACATCAGAACAACAGTGAAATTACAGTGGCAGAATACAGCTTTAGACACATTAGGATGTGGGAGAGAATAAGGAGCAGGTGTTTGCCTTATACCACAGCATTGCTTGGAAGCCACGTGGTACACTGACTTCACATCACGTGGCCACAGCAAGGCATGGCTGAACATACAACCAGCCTTGCCATGGCAGGGAAGTAGAATGCAGACAAAGGATGCTGTAATCTGGCCAGGAACAAATGAGATTCATGATGCCTCTTGGATCCTGTAGGAAATTCATCAAGAATGGGATGCCAAATCTTGTATACCAGCCTTTGACCAGAAATGCAAGCAACAGTTTTGCAGTTGATTATTGTTGATTATTTAATTCAGTTCTCTCTTTTACATTTTCTTAGGTGCTATCTTGATTAACCATGCCTCCATTATGGCCAGAGGAAGAAACAAAAAGAGCAGGACAAGAGTGAAAAAGTGTTTCTTGACCAAAAATTAAGAACTAGTGAGGCCTCCCAAGAAATTTAAAATTGCATGGGACAGACTGAGGCTGTCAGCCCAGACTCCCTCACACTTTCCAAACCTGGCTGCTCCCATACTGAAGAGCTTTCTTGCCGAAGGCAGCTCTGCTTTGAGCATATCAGGGCATTCCAGTCCCAGTCAAAATTTATCAGTATTTTTCATTCAGATACTCATGGAAGCTGGAACTAGAATGCAGAACTTCTTTCTTCCTTACCAGTAAGGGAAAGCCCCTGGTTACAGTTTCCCCAGGCTCTGAAATGCTCTTTGGGTTTCAGAAACGCTGACAGCATGCACTGTGAAAATGCCCATCGGAAGGACTATAACACAAAACTTCATAACATGGTTGTTAGCACTTGCCTATGAGAATCAGTGAAATGAGCTCAAACTCAAGTGGCAATGGAATCTGTGTTTCCCAGATCCTGCTTAAATTAATGGATCCTAAACCATGTCTTCTGCTTGGGGTCTGTGGGTAACATAGAGAAAGAAATAGCTAGGCTGTGCTTCCTAGTGCTTCAACAAGAGCTAAATGCCTTGTTCAATGCAGATAAAACTTGGGCTGCTCCAGAAACAGAGCTGTGCAGCTGCAAGGAAATTTGAGACCTACCCTGTCCCCCATTTCTTCTGTAGGCTCAAATTTTCTTAGACTGTCTTTTATTTAGCCAGTTGTTAACATATCTGGAGCAGGTAACTAGGTAAGTAAAGAATTTTAGTCTTAAAATACGGGCACTTAAAGGCAGTTTATTGTCTTTGTGGATCTAACTCCCGAGCTGAGGTGACATTGCTGAAGGAGTATTTATGCAGGTTTTCCAGTGAGGTGGGGAGAGCAGGGAAGAGCCACCTCAAGGACTTAAGTGTGTTTCTGAAGCCACAGCTGCTCTATACTCCCTACAAGTCCTACCAAGGGATCACATACCAGCTGGGGACTGGCATAGCCAGCCTGCCTGTGCCTGTGCCGTGTCTTCTCTTGGCTCTGTGCCTGCTGGGGAGCAGTTGTAGAAAGCTCAGGCCAAGAGCAAGCTGAGAGCTCTCACTCTCACCACCAGCATGGATTTCGTCTGGCTAGATCCCAGATGACGGAAGGTAATCTGTTGCATTCACTGCAGTTTTTGACTTCTCATCCGC
Organism: Peucedramus taeniatus; assembly: GCA_013400575.1. Lineage (NCBI taxonomy): Eukaryota > Metazoa > Chordata > Aves > Passeriformes > Fringillidae > Peucedramus > Peucedramus taeniatus. The sequence goes on along the minus strand of WBNO01032070.1, from coordinate 123,280 downwards.
TATTAAAGATTGTATCAGTAGTTTTGCATCCCTAATTTGTAAGTGATTTGCACTCCAAGTTGTGGGAACAAATAATTCTGTGTGTAACTTAGAAAATGTGGCCTGCGGAGTCTATTTGCAGTAACCATATTAGTTAAATTACCAGTGTGATTAACTGCAAGAATGAGTGTGCTTTCATAAATACCAGTGCAATTATTTCTGGTAATTTATTCCACTCCTTACAATATGGCTACGAGAATCTGAGCTAGTGTTTTTCAGATAATATATTCCATATTTTGTTGGGGGACTTGAGAGAAATTTCTTTTTGCTAGGGCAATTAGCTTATACTAATTTGGAGAACATTTTTAATGTTCTTTATTAGAGTTTAGGAAATGGTGAGGAAAATGGTTTTGATTGTAGGTACTCAGCAATGTAACAACAAAGTACACTTCTAAGCTCTCATGTCCGTATCTTTTCATTTGTTAAGATTAAAAAAGCATGCACAACATGAGTGTATAAGTATATATACTCTAGGATTATAAAACCAACCCTACTTTTACAGTGACACCAGTTAGATAGTTATTTCTGAGTGAGTAGTACATTCCCAAGTTACTTGCTAGAGGTTAGTATTGCCTTAGTTGGGGTCATTCAGCTGTTTGCTTGTCTTGACAAATATCTTTTCCAAAATTATCTGTCTTGAAAGAAAAAGAATGACTTTAAATCATAATTTTTATTTGTTCCTTTTGATTTGGGTCCAGTATGGAAGGCAGCCACATGAGTAGTTGAATTAACACAAGAGAGGAGGTTTCAATTTCCAGGCAGGAATGAGGAAAAGAGTTTGGCTTTAGTAGAGTGATATGATCTTCAATCAGATGCTCTACCAGCTGCAGCTTAGAAGTAAGGCTATTTCTTTGAGCTGAGGAGCTACTTTGTGGTTTCATTGCTGCTTGAAACCTTTTTAATTTTTTAATGCTGAATTTATGAAACATAAATTATGGATGGCACAAATACTATCTTTGCTTTTAAATTATTTGAGGAATTGTAGGGTTATTTTGGATTTATTAGCATTTTTCCAGGGACAAATATGTTGCTAGTATTGGGGGCAATCAAGTGGGGATATTTCTTGTGTATTATTGTATATTAGTTTAGCCAAGTTTCATCTGAAAGAACAGTTGTGTCAAAAGCAGTGGCTCAGGAGTCACACCACCCAGATCTGGATCTTTTATTAATTCTATTCCAAGTTGCCATTTTGCTGTTAAAATCTTCAATTCTTACTGCAAAAAGCATCAACATCATGATTAGGAGCTTTATTGATGAAAAGTCAGATCTTTCTCTTTGGAGACCATTCGAGAGCACTGCCTGTTTCTATTGAAAATTGGGAAATAGTTATTTAGACAACCTCCTTTCAGTCCTCTTTAAATTCCGTGTTAAGGTCAAAATAATTACTGTTTACCAATCGTATTTACACAGAAGTTGGATATACTACACGTCTAACTTTCATGCTGTATCAAAGTTGTATATCTGTGTTCCTGTTGTCTTGTGAACCAAACTACTTATTTTGGTTAAAATGAATGTGGGAAAGTAAAACTGCTTTAAATTAAGGTTTAGAGGGAAGCTATGAGCAACGTGTGCCTCTGTGAAGACTTGAACGGCAGTTGCATGAGTTCTGCCTTGATTTCTCAGTAAATTGATGTGCAATGAAAATGTTCATTTTTTTATTCTGTTCTTCTACCATAAAGGCATACAGACTTACAATTCTAGTTAAAAAAAAAATCTGCCTTACAAATTGTTAAAAGTTACTATATACTCTTTCACATATTACATAATCAGACATATATTTCTTCCAAACTCCCAAGTCTTTGAAGGATGTATGAAGATATTGAAGAATCATGAAAGATGGAGATGTACTTTTAAATTTGCATTAGGGGCTTCATGTTTACAGTAATGAATTGAGAATGACCATCATTCAATGAGGCTTAATGAAAATGAATGCTTATTCATCAAAAGAGTTCTTAGAACAGAAGAGTAATATCCTGTGGAGCTTCAGAGTTGTGTGCCTTTCACATGTAACTATGATACAGTGTGCCTTTTCTACAAAACTACAACAGATATTTTCCTGGCAGTTTGTGGGAATATTTCTTTTAAATGAGTGCTTGTTCCAACCTGTGGACCATTGTTGGAAGTCAGCTGCCAGCTTTCATTAGTTGCATATAAATAATAAACCAGCAGGCACAGTGCAACCCAAAGCAAATGAAATTGTTGTTTTCTGACCTTCATTTTTCGTATGTTGTAGTAGCCTGGTGCCTTTTTTATTTGCATTTCTTACATCAGCTATTAATGGGCATTTTTAGAAGTAATTTTGATGCAGTAAAATTTATTTTTTCATTCTCCTGGGTACTGAATTCATTTGGGTAGCTGAAGTTCTAGAGAAAAATTGTTACTTCTATTATTATTATTACTATTTGTATGTGCTGATTAAAAGTGATGGTCTTAAGGAATATGTAGAAGGCTTTTAATAAGCAATATGATTTGAACCACTCATGATACTGCTGTAGATATGTCTCACTGCTGCTAAATATTGCAGTTATAAATTTTTCTTGACAAGGAACCAGTGGTTTTCAAGGTATTTTTGGTGTCTAGTTCCCATTTCACTACATTTCCCATGTTCTTTATCTGACCTAATGTTTCTTCTGACTGAGGGGCCTGAAGACTTCAACCCATGCTGCAGCCTGTAGGAGAGTGGCAGCAAGTGCACACATGGAAATTGAGGTCTCTCTCCCATTCCCTGTCCGAGGGTGTGGATCCTCTTACTCTAAGCCAGGCCCTGGGCTCACACATTCCCCTGGGGTATGATAGTCCTCATCCCAGGACAATATCCTCCTTTTGCTCATTTCCTTTTTCAAATCCCTAAAGCTTCACCATCCTCACAGGTCCTGAAGTTCTTATGACTGCTAGTACATGATGAGGCAGAGAAGGTGTAAAGGGTACCAGATGCTGCAAACAACTGCAGAAGGAAGTTGAGTCCATTGATATCTGAGGATATTGGATAATTCTCTACCCTCATTGTATCAGTATTTAAGAACTGTTATTATTGTAGTGTTTTTAAGCTTTTTTGCTCTTCTATAATATCAGTATATTACACACCACTGTGCTGCACTCAGGTGTACATAACAGATTAAAAGAAATCAGTATGCAGAATTTCTTGCCCCATTGCAGGGAACAGCATTTAAAATCAGAAATTACATGGGGTGGTTGTCTTATTCATGAAACAAAAACTGAGACTTCATTCCTGCTCATTTCATCCAGTTGAGGTCTTGATCAAAATTCCTACACTAAAATGCTATTATATTGTTTGAGTATTTTTTCCCTTGTCTGATACCCAGACACCTGTCACATTGCTGTTTTTACAAGTAAAATTAAACTATGCAAATAGATAGAAAAATTTTTATTCTGAAGGTGATAGTAAAGTTTCTTATTGTGCATAAAAATCAATACTGTCTATTTTAAATATAAATTTAAATTTGTCAGCTAGTGAACAGAGAAGAAAGCATGGGAAGGGTTCTTGATTTGTAGTTTACTATCCTCACTAATGGATATCTGTAACTTGATTTAGGAGATAATGACCAAATGTTTTTAAAAAATAATCCATCTGAATTAGAGCATTTCTCTTCAGGTTTTGACATCATGGTAACATATTAATTGAATTCCTAAGAGGGATTTATTCATCCAGGGAAAATATATTTTAAACACGCTAGACTATGGGCTTTTAAATCTAGTTACCTCCGTGGGCAGACTTGTGTTGTCTGACCTTGGAAAGCAGGCGGTGACAGAGGTAAGATCCTGATCCTGTAAAGAGATTTATGATGCTGTTTTCCTGTTAATAAAAAATGAATACATTTTAAATGGAAGTTTTGTTGCAGGTCATTGATTTGTGGCTCTGTTTGTGCCACGTGGAGCAGGTGTGCACAGTTGCCCAGCTGCAACAGCACAGTGGCATGGGGGCTTCTCTTTTGTCTCCAACAGAAGCAGGGGGCAAGAAGCTGCGGAGCACCGTCCAGAGGAGCACGGAGACAGGGCTGGCCGTGGAGATGAGGAACTGGATGACTCGCCAGGCGAGCCGGGAGTCAACGGATGGGAGCATGAACAGCTACAGCTCTGAGGGAAAGTAAGCAGCATTCACAGCTGTGGTTTCATGACATTTCTCCATGAAGCTGGGGGACGTTTCTCCATGAAACTGGTTGTTAGAGAGAAGCACAGTGAGTGCTGTAGGTCCTGTTCAGTCAGAACTCCCTTCACAATCCAGTGTCATTGATGGACTAAGCCTAAGTCCTGTGACCAAAAAGAGTCTCCCACTGTTGGTGCAGGGAGGAGGAGGATCATTTCTGCTGTGCCATGAGAAGGGCACATGGTGGGTCAGATCATCATCATGATGTGTGTCAGGAGGAGAAGCAGGTGCAGTACACCAGGTAAAACACAGATGTGGACAAGTTCTCTTCCAAAAACTCCTGGCGTACATCAGCGCTATGGAGAGCAAAGAACTTCCAGAGCATTTCCAGGTGTCACTCACTGTGCTCAAGAGTTTTTCAAAGACTCTGCTACATTTAAACTGAAGAAATTATCTGGGCAGAAGTACAAGTCTATTATGTATCATGGTTATCATAATATCTTAAAAGCCCAAGTTAAAAACTTCTGAGTGATATATCTGAGACATTGCCCAGAAAAGTCTTGTTGTGGGTTGGTTTATTAGTGGTGTTCACAGCACTAGACAATACATCTATGCTGCACAATATATCTTATGTTTCCAAGTTGATGCACTATATGCATTTGAAATGGACATTTCTTAATGATGGGTCATTACAAATTTCATTAGTTCTTGTTGCTCTGTAATGGGTCACAGATAATTTATGGCAAGCATTTTAATTTTAAGTTACTCTGGTCATTTGCCACAAAGGATTTCAATTCTGTTATTGAATAGATGTCATTCTTAAAGACATTTTTAACAAAATATTTCAAATGAACAGTGATTTTGAAAATAGCGACCAGTATTTGGTCTGATGTCATCATTTCACTGTGTACATTTGATATTTAGCCATTGAATTCTAGCGGTAACCGAGAAGTGTGAGCATTTTAACCTTCATGTAACTAAGTCAATGGTAAAGGGTGTGTGTTAGTATCTTAATGAACTGGTCTTATATCAGTACTTTGATAATTAACAGTGGTCTTTAACGCATTGAAAAAGGAGAACATGATGTAAGAATTGAAATTTGGAAATTATTGAGGAGTACTTTCTTTACCTATTTGTTTATATGTTGGAGGCTAAATTGCTGCTTGTTGAACACTGTGGGATTTCGAAAATTACAGTAATTGTTTTGTAAGTTCCTCACAGTGCTAACAAACCCATAAGCATTAAGTGCAAAACATCTAGAAAACAAAAAACAAACCCAAGCCAAAATAAAACAAAAAAACAGCCAAACAAATAAAAACACAAACAAACAAAGGGCAAATTTAAGTGTATTTTTGGTTAGTTTCTTTTTCAATATTATTTCTAGTTTGATCTTCCCTGGTGTGAGATTGGCTGCAGACAGCCAGTTCAGTGATTTTCTGGATGGACTTGGTCCTGCCCAGCTTGTAGGACGACAGACTTTGGCAACGCCGTCAATGGGTAAGTGTTTATATCCTCTAGATATGATATATTCTGTTTGGTCAGGTAATTAGAACATAACATTTATCTAGATTCCCTTTACATATGGATTTCTCTTGTGTTTTTGAACAACTCAGTTAAGACCAAAGCTGTAACCTTGGCCAAAGTTGAATGTAATCATGGATGCTTATGAAGACATGCAAAAGTAGAAAGTTGCTTTGAAAAGTTCAGCCTTTTACCTCTTCTTCAGTTTTCCATCTTTAAAATGGGGCTAATGAGACCAAACCTTTCTCTGAATCACTTGGATAATGTTGTATAAAAAGTGGTAATTTAGGTGCAAAATATTTGTTATTATTGTGTTTACAGGTTTGTATATTCACAAGTTATCTTTTCATAACTTGTCTTTAACTAGAGGCATGGTGAAGAGATTTCAGTCAGTTTTACATGAGCTGCTTCGTAGTAATTCCCTTGCTGCCTTCTTTTTTATATGAAATTCTTAAGAAATAGAAATTAATTTGAAGTAATAGAGACATGGAAGATGGAAGACAAGGTGTTATTGCAGAGGTTTTAAATTGTTTACTAACACAAACAGCAGTGAAGAGGGTAAATATTAAATTGTATAGTAGCGTTAAAATCCAGATCATACTTATTGGTGAAAAACAGATTTTACAAGTCACCACATATTCATCCTAGAAATTTTGTCAAAATTTCATATATTAAAGTAGTTCTGAATTACAATGCAGGGATTTTTTTTTGTTATATAGGAGATATTCAGGTGGGAATGATGGACAAGAAAGGACAGCTGGAAGTAGAAATAATCCGAGCCCGTGGCCTTGTTGTAAAACCAGGTTCAAAGACACTGCCAGGTAAGGAAGAAAAACCTTAGTAACAATCTTAGCACAGGGCCAGGGACTGGACTTGATCCTAATGGGTCTCTTCCAACTCAGTATATTCTATGATTCCATGATTCTAAGAATAGCATTCTACCAGAAAGGTCTGTGGCTTTTCTGTTCAGCTTTGTCAACTCTTAACAAATTCAAATCTCAGTAGATTGTAATGTTGTATACTGAAATGCATTCTGTATTGAAATGATGCACCAAAAATCAGCCCTACTTCAGGAGGAAATTAAAAATCAGGCTGCCAGAAGACCCAAAAGTGTTTTTGGTAATAGCAAAGGCATCCTCAGTTATGGGGTAGAATGAAAAGTATATACTGAAGATTTTATACAGGAGTCTTAGGAAGAGGGAATCAAAAGATGTGGAATAGGTATCTACTTGAAAAGTAGACCAATATTTGATACTTACTCCTTATTTTATAATCTGATGTCCTGTAACACTATGTGAAAAGGACAGTATAATGATATTTTTAGCAAGCTCTTCTGCCAAAATAGAAATTGTGTCAGAGTCCTTTCTTCACTGATTTTCACCTTGTAGATAATTTTAAATTAATAATAATTTGGAGCATTGATCCAAATTTCACCAAAGTCATTGCAAGTTGTGCATTTACTTAATAGGCCTATTTTGCATATTGTACTGTATAGGGATGCTATATATAGGAATACCTGATTTTTTCAGGTCAAAATCTGAATTGTTTCATGGTAAAAGAGACATACAAAAAGAAGTCAAGAAAAAAATACAACCTAGGAGAAGAGTAAAGAAAATGCATGGATGCTTTGTATGGGAATAATTGTTAATATTGCTTGTGGAGATTTGTTCTTATAAGTTATATATCCTTTAAAAGCAGATTTTTATGTGGTGATGGAAAGTATGTTACATTTGGACTTCTTATTTACCTACTGTTCTCTGTTTTCATTCTTCTAAGCACCATATGTAAAGGTGTATCTATTAGAAAATGGAGTCTGCATAGCCAAAAAGAAAACAAAGGTAGCAAGAAAAACGCTGGAACCACTTTATCAGCAACTTCTGTCATTTGAGGAAAGTCCCCAAGGGAAGGTTTTACAGGTAATTTGCATAAATATTCCTCTCAATCTGAAAATGTCGCCTGTACAGTTTTCACTGAATGAGTTTAAAACTTCTTGCAGGCTTCATTTGGCAATAAATTCTCACATTTTATGTACTTGCTGACCAGATGAACACAACAGTAATAGCTATTTATGCAAGTAGAAACTGAGTATGCAAGTAGAAGTGAGCAGAAGTGAGTTACAGATTATTTTGCTTCTGCTGTATGTATGGGCTCCTCTCACTGGGTTTTCCCTTGTGTTGTGGATAGCTGCTGTTTGTGCCCAGGTCATTTCCGTCCTGCATCATGATTAGGATACACAGAATTAAACTATGTCAGCAGTTGGATATTTCATTCCTTATTGTAATGAAGTAGGTAGAGATTTTTGACAAATCAGACTGAAGCTTTTGACATTTTTGCTGAAATTTTTCTATTTTCTTGTGTTTCTTTACCTAACAGATAATTGTTTGGGGAGACTATGGACGTATGGATCACAAATCCTTTATGGGAGTGGCACAGATACTTTTAGATGAACTGGACCTGTCCAACATGGTGATTGGGTGGTTCAAACTTTTCCCTCCTTCTTCCCTAGTAGACCCAACCTTAGCTCCTCTCACTAGAAGAGCTTCCCAATCATCTCTTGAAAGTTCAACAGGACCTTCGTATGCTCGCTCATAGCAGCTGTGAAACTGTTATCATAGCAACCAGCGTTACAAAAAATAAAATTACAGGTCGCAAACCCTGGTAACACTGCATGCTTAATGTTGTGTCTTCTGAGCCTGTTTCTAGGGCTGCAACGCGATCCTGTGTTCTCAAGGAAGTTGCACACATTGTGCCCTATGGAAGGCCCTCAGGTGATGGACTGAAATCATGAAGAACTGATAGGTTTGGAGTTCAGGGACTCAGTTTTGGTCCAATCTGAAGCCATGGACTAAACTAAAAAATCAATCTGTTTCATGCAACAAAAGTCCTTTTCAATTGCATATCTGTTTTGTTGCTCCCATTTCTTTATTTATCTGCCCTCCCCTCCTAAAGTTTGGTTATGCCACAGAAACGGAGTTACCCTCCCATGAAGCCACATTACAAGTCAGTGGATTAGCCGATATTGGAAGAAAAGAAGAATCTAAGGATGTTGGAAAAGTCAACTGGCACTTGCAGCAGTTGCTTGAGATCTGAAAACTCTTCATATTGAAAAGGTTCAAGACTTAAAGTGGCGGGCTTCATACCTCCAGCTGTTCACACAGTGAAACCCCAGACATGATGGACTCTCTGAAAATAAAGTTCTGTGGATATACTGTACTGTATGAAATTAAGAAACTTTTTTGCATGGACACAGATTTAGCTGAACACTTAAATTATTTTCTTGGGGCTGCAACTTGCAAAAAAAAAAAGAATAAATCAGCCATTTTCAACAGTTTATATTATTTTTAAAGATAAATTTCACTAGTGCATGGTTTTAAAGGGAAGAGAATGCAACAGGGTGATACAAAGACACACCACGTTTATCATTCTTTAAACCAGTCATGGTCTGTGTTTTTGCAGACTTATATTAAAAATAAAAAAATAATTTCTAGCAAATATTTAAAATTCTGTTTATGTGACAAGAAATAAGTGTAATATATTAAATTTATTTAAATGTAAAAGGTACAAGCCTTGTAAAGTTCAACATAATGTGCAAATTGTACACTTCTTTTACCTCCTTCTTTCTCTGTCTCTCCTCCCTATCTCCCCTCTTCCTTTTGCTCTTTTTCCCCTCTACCTCCCAGGATGATCAGCATATTCTAAAATGGCTACCTTTTGACTTATTACTGTCTTCTGCCCCATATTTGGTTCAGGGTTGCAGATTGTTCTGCATTTCTGAATTATTTGAGAAAAATATTGTTTAAGAGCTTACTTTTTTTCAAGCATGTTGAAAAGGATTTTGCAACATGGCTTGGGAGTACATTAATGTAATTCAGCATGTATTTGATAAAGAAGATATTTGAACTTTTGCAATTTATTGTACAGTGCATGGTAACTTATTTTCATTTTTTCTCACCTTCAAATTGAATTCTACAGCAAAATACTGGAATCATGTGGCCATTGTAAGATGTCTTCAATAAATTTGTGTTCAGCACCAGCATCTTTCATTCAAAGACTGAACTATTGTTTCTTGAAGGTTTTTGGAAAGAGGAAAATTAAGTACCTGATTGATTTTTAGGAAACAAATTTAAGCACTTTTATTTGCACTAAACCAAATTGATAGCTACATTTTTGAAATAACAAAAGCAACAAAGGTTACAAATCCATACAGTTCTTCTGCTGTAAAGTTCAATTTTCATAAATTACATTTGCGTTGCAAAAGACATAATTAGGTAATATCTGTCTGGAAAGTATCAGTCTTTGGTTCGTAAAATAGCCTTAAAGAAAGTTTATCAGTACCACTTTGTCAGCTATTTGACACCATTACCAGAACCTTGCTGCAGTTAATGGATCTTCAGAACCCTGGGGTTTGTAGCAGACAGTAACTACCGTTGGGTGGTGCTGCAAGTTCAAGCTTCTCATGAAGTTACCTTACTTAAAGGGAATGTAACTGGATAATGTTTAATAACAAAATATCCTTTTTTTTTTTTCCTGGTCTTTGTATGCCTTTAATACCTACTTAAGGTTTAATATTGAAATCTTGCAATAATTTTTGAAGTACGTTACATTTACCTTTATGGCCACACAGAATTATTCTGATTTCATTTGAAAATCTGTTGAAGTTTCCCATTAACAAATTGTACATGCCTCTTAAGAGGGATAAAGTAATAACAGTATCACTTATAATGCCTTTTACTTTGTGCAATATCATAGAAAATGAGATTGTGTCTTGTCTGCAGAGTTTATATAATGGATTATTGTTAAGTTAATAGACAGACTGGTAAAATTATATTTATTGAAATAATTTAGACACCTGTCTACCAGCAGCAAATAAATACTACTAACATGCAGTCTACAATATCCCCTAGGATATTAAACAAAAATACATAACCATTTTCCTGACACTGTGAGATGTGCTCACACGTTCTTGTATGCATAGTCCTCTATAAATTATTTCAAATTTTAAAATCAAGGACATGACGCATGGAAGGTTTGTACATAATTGTCATTATGCAGTATTTATTTTAAAAAATTAATGTATTTTTTTTTAATTTTCACACGTCTGCAATTCTACTAATGGTTTAGTCATGTAAATAGTACTATTCCAGTGATCACTGCTGTCTTGTAAATAGTACGTTTTAAAAAGTTAAAAGGAATTACAGTTGGGGAAAAAAAAAAGGGCAGATTAGGCCTGTAATGAACACCAACTAATGTAAATCAAACTCATTCTGGTGATGGTATTTAACACTTTAAATAAAACATTTTCTTTACAGAATTTGTGTGCAGAATTAATTTGTTGCTTTTCTCTAAGGTGGTCAGCAGCATCCTTCCACACCCTTCAATGGAGCTGGTACAAGCAGCTCAGGCAGCTGGAGAACAAGCATGCTTTTCTTCTCCCACAGGGCTGCAGGTGAAATGCCAGTGTCAAGGTGCCACTATCACTGCCAGGCTGGGGAGCAGTGGGAGCCAGGTGTGCCTGTCACCCAGCCAGGCCCTGGGCTCCGCGCTCCGGCCACCCTCGGGCTCCCACATCCCAGTGCACGGCTCCCAGGATGGAGCTGGCTCCAAGCTGCCAGCTCTGGCTGCCAGGACGGGTTCCAGCTCCAACATAAGCAGCACACTAAATGTGCTGAGACCCTGAAGTGCTCCCATCAGCTGCTGTGGAATGGCTGCACCATCCAGTTAGACCTCCAGCCTATCCCTAGATACCACCTAATATTAGCTGATTTTTTCTTCATGAGCAGGGAGGGTACAAATGAAGTCAGAATGCCAGCCTGACAGTGGTGGCTGCAAAGGCTCATGCAGCCTCTGCAGAAGGGAGAAGTGGTCCAACACTTCTACAGCAGTGAGAGGGGTGAGTGGAGATGGGAGAGAATTTATCTCTACCTGACACCTCAGAGGCAGCATCAGCACAGGCAGTGGTGACAGAGCAAAACTTGAGCACTTATGACTTGGAAATTTACTGAAGAGTGAGAGGCTGGCTGACAGTTTGCACAGCAAAGTGTGTGTATTTATTTCCAGATACGAGGTGAAAGAAAAGCACTGCAGTACTGTCATGAGACAAAACCACCAGAAAAGCAAGCAAATGTATTTTGGGCTGAGCAGTTGTGGGAATTGTGAAGATAGGAAGTCCATTTGTTGCACTGCATCTGGAAGTGGGCTGCTGGAGGAGCAGACCCATGTTTCTGGTGTGTTAAACCACTAATACCCCAGTGAGTCCCTCTTCTGCTGATGCTGACATTGCTGTTGCAAGTGTCTCAGGCAAGTCTCTGGGTGGGAGCTGGGCTATGGGGGCAGGTGAGGCTGCCCCATGCCCTGGAGCACATCACCTCCAGCCCTGTGGTGGGGCAGGCAGCAAAATCCCTCCTCCCACAGCTGAACATGAGACTGTGTCTGTCTTTGGCACTTGTTAGAAATGTAAACAATTACACTCAGTGAATCCTTGGAAAGGCCCTTTGTACAGACCAAGAAAGCTACAACATACACTTTTCTAAAGGGTCCTATTCTCTGAGACAATTTCTCAAGGTTGTTTCCTCTTTCCCCTCCACAATTCCTCCTTGTCTATGTCCACTTAATTTCAAGCCAAACAAAACTAGATCATTTTAATATTAGCAGTGCAACTTTACTCATGACTACTAAACATTGTCTCAGATGGCTGATTCATCTGGTTATGTTGAGAGGAGTTCCAATAAAAAAATTCAGTGAAACACCATGGTGCCCTAACAGGGGCTTTTCTGCTTCCATGCCTTTACTTCAAATTTAGAAGGCTTAAGTAGCAGGATGTTTGCCATGTTGAGAGTGAGCATGGGGCCAGCACATCCTAACCAGCACACCTTTGCATTCTTGCAGTTTCCCATTACTATCAAATATGTGTTCACAACTGTATAATACTTAAAATGTAATAGTTTTTATATAGAGGTTTAATATGGCATAAAAGGTAACAAAGCAATAGGTTTCATAGGTTCCTCACAAAGTTACATAATGCTGTGTGGGAGTCTAGAACAGTTTGTACTTCTTCCCTATCTGTGTCATTCTCACCTCTCTGATACCCAAGTAGCAAAGAGCAGACACCACAGCTGTAGATATCACCAATCAGCTTCCAATTGTGACTATCCTCTCTGTCCCTTCCTTGGTAAGTATTTCCAGGAATGCTTCACCAGGAGCAAGCAGCAATACAAGAAAGAAGATGCACATATGCCCAACAATGAATGGTTCACCTTCAAAGGACAGGTTTATGGAACCTAGCCTAGCTGGCAAGAAAAAAAAAATCAGCTATCTGCTACTAATACCAAAGATAAATTAACTTCTGGCATTATTTGCTTAATACCAGCCTATTTTTGATGTTTTGTTTAGGATGGGATGAGTCACTCTGGGGACATCAGATTCTCTCCTCCTCTCTTCATTGGCCACAGAGGCAGAAAGTGATGGCTTGTGTTGAATTTCTACCTTCCCAGCATCTGTGCTTAGGAGAAGCAGATCCAGGCATAATAGCCAGAAATAAGAATGAGGATTCCATAGTCCTTCAGTAGCAAGACCTATCTGAACTGCCTGTATAATTATCAGGACTGAGGGCAGCAGGCAGCCAATAACTGATAAAGGAAGAGATGGATGTAAATTAATTTCCCAGATGTGACACACTGCCATGTCAGGTCACTCCTCAGCCCAGCCCCAGGGAAAAAGAGAAGCAACCATACTAATTAAACCACAGAGCACTGAGGCCCTAAAATATGACATGAGGTCACATGAAAAGAAAACAGCATCCTAGATCTGCAGAGAGTGCAGGGCATGGGACAGGAAAACTGTCATAAGTTCTTGTCTGCTGTGACTATTCCTGTAACCAGTAACAGTTTATTAATTGCTATCCAAGATGTAGGTATTATGGAAGTGCTGTTGGCATGAAGATGGAATGGGTGAGTGGTGCTGGATGCCATTAATTTTATAGACATGGAGGTTTAGGATACCCTAATGGGGTGGGAGCAGGTTTAGCAGTGGTAGAGTGTTTCAAGCTCAAGGCTCATGAGCAGTGGCTGAAGTCACTTGGTTTTATCAGCTTGGAGAAGGATAAGGAGTGACACCACCACAGTCTAAAGCTTCCTCCTGAGGGCCAGGTGGGGGGGAGTTGCTGATCTCCTCTTTGGGGAGCAGTGATAGGATACAGGGAAATGGAATGGAACTGCATTGGTCAAAGTTCAAATTGAATATTAGGGAAAGGCTTGTCAACCAGAGGGTGACTGCTCACTGGAACAGGCTCTCCAGGGGAGCAGTCTTGAGTTCAAGGAGTGTCTGGAGGATGCTCTTAGTCACCTGGTTTAGGTAGCCCTTTGAGAAGCAGGGAGTTGGACTCGATGCTCCTTATGGATCCCTTCCAACTTGAGATATTCTGTGACTCCTTTAGACAGCTGTTAGGGCTCATGTAAGTAAGAGCTGTTAGTCGAAGTCCTTCTGTCCAGCTACAGTTCTGGTAAAGGAATGATAAGTGTTTTAAAGATGAAATTTATATTAAGGTGATACCCTTCACTGAAATGAAAACAAACCAAAACACCAACACTTGCTAGGCAAAACCTCAACCAGTAGGTTCTGCTATGCTGATAGTGCAATTGACACATGAAGTAAAGGGCCAGTACTACCCTTGCCAGTGCATGTTAGCCTAGTTTGAATGCCAGTAGCAGCCAGAATTATTATCCCCTTGATGAGAATTAAAAGAGACTTAGGTAATACTGAGGGATTAAATAGTAATGTGAAATTATCAAAGCAGCAGATACTTCATTGACATCTATTCTGATCCCCCCTTTTGTTTCTAGATTATTAATATTTTTGCTGCAACATTCCTGAATACTGGCGAGACAGATCCCTGAAGATGAGGAAGAGTCATTTATGTCAGGCACCATCTCAGGGATGCACACTGCGAGTTCTGCTGCTTGGGAAGAAACTCAGTTAAGAAGCTTGAGATCTTTTGAAGTTTCTCCTTACAGTCTCCCACACACCAGAAATGACACAAAGATTTTCTTTATCTAACAGTTTCTCAGCCCATATTCCGATTCTCTGCCAAATTCTGAGCTGTGATTTTGTTTTTGGAATTTGTTCTCAAGAACAGCTTACTCTCAGATCTGCTAACCTGGCCTTCCAGAAGCCTTAGTTACCATCTGCCACACGCCTGAGGTGTCAGTGCACACAGTTACACAAGCTCATGCACGAGCAAATGAGTCCTGTCCTTCACTGTGTTTTGGCTGTACAAACACTGTTTTGGCTCAACAGCCTGGAAGCCAGCAGCTCTGGCTCTCTAGGAACAGCCCTGGGGTAGGATGGCACTTCACCAACAGACAAATTTATTCTTCACTAGCAAAAATACAACCTGGAGAATTGACATTTTTTATATCTCCTGATGCACTTTGGCCATTGAAATAAAGTGAGAGCTAAGAAGGGTAGATCTCAGACTGAGCCAAGGAGCATTTGGGTAACATGAAGGGAACAAGGCCGCTTAAATCACTTAAAATGCAACTGCATTGCTAAGTTGTCTCCTAAACACATGAGTCAGGTGATAGAGGTGGCATATTCCTGTCAGCACCTTCAAGAATCTTAAACAAAAAAAAAAAAAAAAAGCAAAACAATGTTGGCACAGTTCCAGCTCTGAAAGTTTCATTAAGATGAAAACTGAAGGAAAATGAACATAAGAATCCTCATTTTGTATTGCTGTGAATTCTTCACATTTCTAACCCAGAATTTCTTGTTTTCAATTAGCATAGTATCAGTAAAAATCACAGTATCTGTGCAGCTGTAGGACTAGTTTCTTTAACTAGTCTCTTTCTATACATGTTTAACTAAGAACATAGTTTTTTATATGTTTCCTTTACCTGTTTAGGCACAGTTTTTATTTCCTTGTTTTCTTTAAGAATGATCCAGAACCAACATGCTTCCTTGTGACTTTTCCACATCTCATGCATGCCTGATACTTAAAATATGAGTAGGTGCCTTAGACAACAGAGTCAGAATACAGTTTTCTTACACCTTCAGCAGCTTTGCTTTCCTGACCAGCGCTGAGTTACAAGCTTAGTTGTGACAGCTGGGGTGTCAACATCAAGCCACAGATACAGTCCAAGATGGATACTCAGGCTGTGCTCAGACATTTAATTTAGGTGAAACTCAGAGGGCCAAAATTAATAGTCCATTTAATTGCACTCAATGAAAAGAGACAGGAGGACCTCCATGGTCACTCTAATTTAGGATCTTCTGGAAACCTGTTTTGAACACTTTTCACTATCAGCTGAATATGAGGTCTAAGGCAATTCAGCTTCCAAGGTAGGTAATGCAAATAGCTCCTAAAATGGGGATGCTACTCTCTGGATAAGACATAGAAGAATATCAGGTTCCTATTCCCTTCAGTACTTTTTGCTCCCAGAAAACATCTGGGAAAATCTTCCTCCTGAGAACCAAATGAAAATGAAATTGAACAGTGAAAGCAAAATGTGGGAAAGAGAAAAAATGGACCCATTGAAGCTTCTCCATCCTCTCAGGCAAACCTCAGCCCTTCAGACTAACACCATGGCTGACCTTGGCCTCAGTGAGAGGCCACAGCATGAGGTTTGGTCATATTCCTGCTCTCAAACAGCTACTTGGGTTCCATTTGCAGACAGCAGAGTGTCAGCTGGCTGCTGGAGCCCTACAGCAGCTTTGTCCTGGTGTCCTTGCCTCCCTTCAGCCTCTGGCCCTCGCTCAGTTAGGTCACATCTGCACTGCTCACTGAAACCTGCCAGCTCCATTTTGCAGACATGGAGACCCAGCAGCATGGCTTGCTTTGCATCCATACACCTGAACTCTCTGCCTTTCTCTTGTCCCTTCCCTGCCTCGAGGAGGTTCTCCTCTCCCAGATTTCTGGGAGCAAGGGCTCGCCAGTGCCACCGTAAAGCATTTCCTGGGAGAGTGCTCTCTGCTGTGGGTCAAAACCATGGCAGGGGCCATGCCAGGCACAGGGAGCGTGGCACAAGCCAGGGCTTCAGGGCATGGCCTGTCCCTGCTTACAGATGCAGCCTGGCCACCTTTGCATGGGGGGAGGCAGAGCCAGATGGGAGTCCAAATCAATGAGCAAAGGGTAAATTAAGTCCTTTTCAAACTGGGAACACAGCAGCACTTCTTTTGCCAGATTTGAGGCCTGTTCTTTCACTCTATGTGGTCTTAAATAAATCTGTAAATAAATGCAAGTCTGTTAAGGGAGAAAGGCTGAAATCAACAAGAATTTTTAAATTAAAAGCTATTGTAAGATGGCCAGGCTCTCGGGCACTGTGAGCAAAATTGGAAGTTTTGGTCTGAAGCAGACAAGGAGCTACTGCAGAGGGTACAGCAGAGGCCCCAGAGATGATGAGGGGATGCAGCATCTCTCTTATGAGCAGAAACTCTGGGAGCTGAGCCTGTTTAACCTGGAGAAGACTGAGCAGGGATCTCACCAAAACATACAAATATCTCAAAGGCAGGAGCTAAGAGGATGCTGCCAGGCTGTTTTTGGTGGTGTCCAGAGACAGGATGAGGGGCACTGGCCACAGACTAAAACACAAGAAGTACCACCTCAACATGAGGAAGAACATCTTTACCTTGAGGGTGACAGAGCACTGGAACAGGCTGCCCAGTGAGGTTGTGGAGTCACCCTCTCTGGAGACATTCAAAAACTCTCTGGACACATTCCTGTGTCACTTTCTGTAGATGACCCTGCTTTGGCAGAGTATTGAACTGAATGATCTCCAGAGGTCCCTTCCAACAATTCTGTGATTGTGAAACATTTGGGTGGTGTTTAAGGACCACAGTGTTCTGCTGCCACCAAAGGAGAGATGGAAGGTCTGGGAGGAGAAGAAGGTACTAAAAAGCACTATAAGCACATACCCTGCTTCCCATCAGCAGGAAAGGTAAGAGCCAACAAGCTCCCTGAGGAGATGCTGCAGGAAAAGTAAATTACAGGATCCATTCTCCACTTTTCTCCACTGCTGTCCTGACTCAAATTTACCTTGCTCAAGTTGGTCCTACTTGTACAAGTTTGCAAAAGGAGAACAGACTCTTGGTCAGTCAATGAATCGTAATTCATAAGGATAACATGAATGAACCAAGCAAAGTAATTATAGCCTGAGGAAAGGGCAAAAAACCAAAACACATGCTAAGATGTTAATTATTTCCTCTCCATCCCTTGGCTACAACCAGGGTGTTGTTTTGTCTAGTTCAACACCTGTGATACTACCCCATTATTGTTTCAACAGGTAAAAAACCAAACAGCAGGCTGGTGGGTTTTCTCATAAAGAGCCATCATTGATGTCAGTATTACAACCACTCCTAACAAATTTCTGGAAGTGATGCAATTACTCAAGTTTCAGGGCTGAAAATGGTTTCTAGGCACAAGAGAAGATAAATTCTTTTGTTAGGTCAGATTACCCTGCTTCTCTGCAAAGAATATCGTGTACTTTCTTCTGAAGCATTTAGCACGGATATGTGTCAAACCAAAGTGAAACAGGAGCCTGGGATCCAGGATGGTGGCTCCCATGTATTTAAAGGCCAGCTTTAATCTTACTTCTGGTCTGTCTTTAAGGGTGCCAAACAACAGTGAAGTGAGATGGCACAAAGATGACATTACTTGATGACTTGTAAGTCATCAATTGACACCTGCTTTCTTTCTCAAGTATCCTTACATCCAAATGTGATTTTGTTTTATATTTTACTATGCTATTTTTTATTGACCACATGTATCCAGGTCATAACTGTTAATATAGCTTGAATTGTTCAAGACAAATTCTTCTTAAAAAAAAAAAAAGTGGCGTCTTGAGTAAGGGCCAAGAAGAACGTGGCAAATTGGATGGAAACAGCACACAATTCATGCAGAAAAAGAAAGTTAAGGAATAAGTGCCTGCCTTGCAAGGCTCCACAATAGGCCATTGTCAATTGATGCCAAATCACATACATCATCTTCCCTGGAAGTGAAGATCTATTACCCAAAACTCCGCAGGGGAAGAATAAGCTGGAAGAAGCTGTGATGCAGTCATCTCCCACTGAGCTTTCTCTGGAACTTTCCTTTGTTGGGAGAAGAGCTCAAGTCAGCCTCAGAGGAACCACTTGTGGGGGTTGTGAAACCACACAGATCCCTTGAGATCTTCAGGGATGATGGGCATAGCTGAGTTGGATGCTGATCAGCACAAACCTTTGAGACAAGACTGCCCTCTAATCAGTGCTTTTGACTGCAACCATCACTTCAACAGGACTGTAACCACCACCCTGACCAACAGGGTGTGAGGTTGTACTCTGACTTACTGGGTCAGACCTACAGTTTTCTGGGTATCATTGCATTTATTGTAATCTTTCTATTGCATTGGAAATCCAGCCTGAAATCTCTCTTAGGTTAATTGTGTGGGGTTCATTTCTCCCACTAGTTTGCATTCAAACCAGCACAACCATTTAAGACGAAAATGAGTCATAGCTTAGCTGTACCTATTCTTGTCACTGGCTATAAAGGGAATAGCTCAGATGCACATCTAGTCCACTGAAACCCATAAATTGAGTCTTGCTATTGACTCAAATGGGCTTTTGACTGAAGCCTGCTACATTGCTCTAGCACTGAAGAGGCCCCACTGTGGCATCCACTCTGAAGCCACTGGTGATACATTTTGAGAGCTGTAGGACAGCAGCTGAAATAAACTGTGGCTGGGGAAGGTGCTGTTATTGTCCAGACTGACACTTCCAGTGCTGTGAGGCTGTCTTATTGTGTTGTGCTAAAGGGAATCTGGTTTGTGTATGAGCTGCAGAAATCACTGATACACTTGCAGGCTAAGCCTGATTTTAGTGAACCATTTTTGTAAGACAGAGCTTAGCCTAAAATATACCCATGACATTGGTTGAGAAAACCAAAGACACATAAGAAAAGTTTCTTTATGAGTCTTATGGACAGCAACAGACCAGTCCAGCCCAAGGAGGTGACAGCACCATGTTCAGAGCACAGTCAGAGTGTGAGTGCTGCCTCCTGAGGCTGCTCCAGAGGCATGCAACCAAAGAGGCACTGGAAGAAAGCAAGCCAGAACACACTGAGGGAAATACAATATATGTATTTCTTAAAATTCTCCCTGTATGCTACTTCTGGGCTTCCCTTATGAATTTTCAAACCTGGTCTATTCAGGAACAAAACTTCTGCTAATTGACAGATCTCTGGCCCCACAGAAAAGGCTCAACAAGACCAAAGACAAAGTGGTGAGGCTTTTGGCACTTTCTGATAATGAAATGGTAGCTTTTCTTTTTTTCTTTTCTTTTCTTTTCTTTTCTTTTCTTTTCTTTTCTTTTCTTTTCTTTTCTTTTCTTTTCTTTTCTTTTCTTTTCTTTTCTTTTCTTTTCTTTTCTTTTCTTTTCTCTTCTCTTCTCTTCTCTTCTCTTTTCTTTTTCTTTTCACACTGGAATATTATTGGTTAATATGCTGCTAGCCTGCAGTAGGCATGATGCTTTCAGCATTACTGTTAGTTTTTAAGGCCTGGTTGTTGTACTGAAAAATCACCTTCAGCATGAGGGAAGACCCGTGACTTTATACAGGATTTTCAGAGAGAGGTTCTGTGGTCTAAATTTACTCATCCATTCTCACATTCATCTGTTTTCCTCTGCACTCAGAGGATGAGGAATTGATCATCTGTTTGAAACCAGATTTGTGCAAGCATGTTGGTAAACAAATATAACTGTTACCTTGGGGAGCAGATTTGTGCAGGTTTATTTTTAATATTAGATATTATTTTTAAAGCAGGTGAAATTAAGCTGAATGCCATATTTCTGCCTATGCCACTCTCTCTGGCCATTCCCTGGCTCTGCTCTTAACCTTGGGTTGAACTGGCTCTTATTTAACTGGCTAGTCTTTAACTTGAGCCTTATTTTGAACCCAAGCTTGTAGAAAAGATGTATAAAGGAAGATACTGGAACTTGCAAGTCACTGTGTTTTCAGTATAAGCTGAGAACACAGAAAAACAAGCAAGAATTGTACTCTCTGTTTTAAAACAATTTACTGTTTAAACTTGAGGAGCCCACCCTGGAGATACCTGTCTCAGTTTCTTCTTTAATCAATGTCATCAACAAAATTCCTGTTGACTGTTGCAGTTAAAACTGTATCTGGGGGACATCTGCCTACTGACTTTTAAGGACTTTGGAACCTTGGAATTGAGAAAAGTATACAATATTTTTTGCTTTTTTTTTTAATGGTGACTATTGAGCAACACATAAAGAGACTTTCTTGAATGTTTCTCCAGAATATAACAAAGGTAAATAAAGTGTTTCACTGATAGGGGAGACAATTTCCAGGATGGACGAGGTTACAGAGCCATGGAGAGAAGCAATCAGCTGAGGGTGACTGATTGGAGAAAGATCTGCAGCTTCTGCTCTGAGTCACTAGGGGCCCTGCAGAGTCCCAGGAAACTGGTGGGAGATAACAGGCTTGCCTTGAGCACTGAAGAGTGGCAGGAAACCAAAACGTAAAATGTTTTATCTCCACTAAAACCTCTCATTTCCTATATTAAAGGGTTTCATCTCTAAAAGAAATTTCACTTTTAATGGTGGTTTGAACATTTTTGCTTTCCCTAGCCCAAGTAAGGAAAAGTGGAGAGTTATCTATCATTAGTTTGTTCTTTGCAAATTAGTTCTGAGGGTTTTGCCCCACCTGTGGAGAAAGATTTTCCTTCTCCTCTTTGTACTGGAGGATTCATTTATTCCACTGCAGATCACAGCATGCTCAAATTATAGAAAAGAGTTCTGCATTAGATGCTTGTGCTAAGTGTTACTGGCACATGAGAGCAGAGGCACAGGCTGGCAGCAGACTCTCCTGCCAGCACACACTCAGCCCTTGGCTGCCTGTCCCTGTCAGGCTCTGCAGTCACACTCCTGGGCACGTGATGTGCAGGACAGAGATGAACTTCAGGTTAGATTATCTCACCCCTCAAGTGCCAGGCTCCATGGAAAAGGTGGCTGCAATGAGATGCTCAGCCATTGCAGCACTTCTCTGAGAAGCCTTTTGCTGAACTGTGCTACATGCACTGCTTTTTTCCAGCTAGAAAAGGGCATTATTTAGCAATGGGGTTTTATGTATTTCTCTGTGTTTTTTCCATTCTACTCTTCCCTGTTCAGCATTATCTTTTGCATGTACTGCATTTGACAGACAGAAGCCAGCCATGCACACACAGGGACAGTGAAGACACCAGTGTAGGCCATGCAGTGAAATGAATCTGTTCAGTGGGGCCTTGACATCTTTCCCATCCTCCAGCTCTGATGGCATTTTTGCCTTTGGTAGATTTAAGATGCATCACTGTCCCACTTAACCCTGTTATGTGATCACTAAAATACATGGTTTAGTATCCTGACCTTTTTCTTGGAGAACAATCCCATATTAACATTTACTAAAGAATCAATACTTACAAATAAGGGCCATGAAATAATTAGATAAAAAAAGAGGGAAGACAAGATAAACTCTTGCAGTCTACACAGGTTGCATTACTTTCTGTTCAGTTATTCATCTCACACACAGTGCAAGCTAAATCCTAAGATCTACAAACCCCTGATGTTAAGATGGTGCACTTGTTTTTCAATCACTGCTCTCTGCTAATTGCAGCAACCAGTTTCACTTCTCAGATGTGTATCCCTGACACCTGTGAGGTAAAGGTGACTGTGTACAAAACATGTGCAGTACTGGACTGGGTTTTAAATCTGTTTTTTAACTTCCAAGGGTTTGGGTATCAATCACCTCAAAAATGTAGTCACAGTATGGGCATTTAGTGTTTCACATGTTCCAGACTAATAAATACCTGGGCTATAATATCAGTGGCTACTTGGTTGAAATTGCCTGAAAGCTTAGAAGGCATTTGTCAAACCACAACTTTCATCACTGAAAATTGCATGAGTATTTGCATGAATATTTCTGCTCACTATGCAAGGGGGTTTTGCCCCTGTGTCATCTTGTTGGCTCACCTTGGATAATGAAAACTGATTTCACAAATTCTTCTCTGGCCAACACTGAACTGAAGCTGCTGTAGACACACTTAGAGCCAGCTCAACAGCCTTGGACGTTGAAGTTTTCCTTTTACCTACTGAAGCAGTAGGTAAAGCAGCAATACAAATATTCCCACATGACCTCTAAGTGCTGGTAGACTTTAAACCACTTATGCTGTTTCCACAAAACATCTCATGAGCAGTCATGCACTAAAACCTTGGCTCCAGACCTCCCAAATGCAACAGAAATCAATAGGACTGTTTGTGCCTATTGGGACTCTTTTAGGAACTGAATGTATTCATGAATTGTTAAGGCTAAGACATGAAACATAAGATTTCTAGATGCTAAACAGTAACCATGAAAATATTTTCCCCATATTTCCTTAGTGTTTCCTTTTATAGTGTTAATAATATTAACGTCAAGTCAGAAAGTATAAATATAAACTGAAGGAACTGAAACTCTATGTCAATAGGGAGGAATAACTAGTTCAATTTTCTGTAAATTGAGAAGTAATTCTGTGTGGATAGACCATGGGTGGTTTCAGAGTTGTCTAATAGGATGGATATGGGGCCTGCAACTGGAAGGACCATAGTCAGTGACTTTTCTGAGATGTCTGCATTTCACAGACTTCTTGTGCAGTCATGAAGTAGTCATTGAAGCCATATGTAAGCACATTAAACATTCCTGTGGAACTTAGTTCCCAATTTAGAAGAAAATAACAACAACAGCAATAATAATGCCAAACTTCAAAACACAAGGATTTCTGTGTACCTTGCTTTTGTGCTTAGAGGGTGATTCCCAAAACAAGAATCCAATTAATTATTGTGGTACACACACACACACACACATTATTTTCTACTCCTTTTCCCTCTCATCCCTCTGCTGCTCCAATGGGTCTTAAGTCTGGTGGCTGAATTCTGGTCTTGGTGGGAGAGATTTCAGCACCTGGAGTGCCTCTCTGAAGGAATATAATGTTCATGTTTATGGTTTCTTCTTCCTCTCTCCAAGATCCACCCAGGCCATCCTTTGCTAACGTGCTCTTGCTCCTCTGTCCTGTCTTCACCAGTCTGCAGCTTCATGTTGTGTCCACATTTACTGTAAATTCTACCTTTTGCATCAGTAAGATATTACCTTTTATTCTCTTTGTAACCCCTAAACCCAGTTTTCTCCAGGTTTGTCTCTGTATTTCTTTAAGTGACCATTAGGGCACTCTTTATAGCCACAGTGTCTCTGGTGACAGCCTACACCCCATCTCTTGTCATGCCTTGCCTGTGCTTCTCTACTTTGCATTCCATGTCCCTGCTTCTCAAGATCTCTGCTGTTGCACCAGGTCTGTATTTCTCTGCACTGCATCTCCTGCTGGAGTTGTGCATCTCACTCAGTGCAGACTAACTGCTTGTTACTCTGACTGTGTCTCCCAAAATAAAAGATATTAGCCACAGACACCTGAACAGTCAGAGAAGTTGCTCTCTCAACTTAACCAAGTAAGCCAGAGCTGGAGGCAGCTGAGGAAGAGTTCAGGCAAGGCAAGCCTGACCATCCTCAGTCCTGAGGGCTTTCAGACTTTTATCAAAGCTTATGGTCTGTTACTAGGGTAGCAATAGGATAGTCCATGGCTTTGGGCTTACATGGTCCCCTGATGTCCCCGTGTGTTAGTGAAAACAAAGTAAAATCTAAAGCAATTGCAGAAGCAGATGTGATTTTATTTCCTGGTAACACATGTGTGACCAACATTATGCTTAGCAATTGTCTGTAGGTAAATGCCTCTATAACCTAGGTGGAGAAAATAGCTTGGAAAATCACTCTAAGTATCATAGCCTGCAAAGTCCTGAGGCACCAGGACCATTTCCATTTACAGAATCACAGATTGGCTAAGGTTGTAAGGGACCACATGGGGTCATCTGGTCCAACCTCCCTGCTCAGTCAGGGTTGACCTAGAATGCATTACACAGGATTGTATCCAGATGATTATTATACTTTGTTACTTTTATTTTATTTATTTTTATTTATTTATATTAACATGTGTTTGCTCCCAATCTTTCCTTCCATGTTTATAAACCATGATTTCCTGCTTTGCTAAGTCAGCCATGAAAACAGAAATGCTATAAAACAAACTAGAGAAAGACTAGAAAAAGGTTTCTCCAAAATACAGCTCTGAGCAGCCTAAAGCCATGATTTATCTTGCACACACATGTTTTATGTAAATGTACCTGGCTTAAGGAATTACTTTTATCAGCCTTCCCCAGGGCTGTGAGAACACCGTGGTGGTGACAGACAGACAGTGGCATACAGGAGGTAACTGGCAGGGCTATCAACACTTCTTCATGGTGGTGGGAAGCTTTCTGAATAGCATGGAGTTTCATGCTGTAGGCTGGGGGCAGCCTCTTGTAATACCTGGTATTACACTTTTACATAACAAAAATTAAGGAATGTAATAGCTGAATACATGATATCCTGGTTTTAATAGGAAGGAAAACCACAGCTATGTTGTGCAGCTGAACATGTTCTGCAGCCAGACCAAAAATGTGAAGGTTGCCTGAGCCAGCTATTGTGTTTTAAAGCAAAGGGACAAAGATTCACAAACCCCACCACAATCTGTGAAAGCTTGTCTTCCTGCAGGGTCAAATGAAATTCAACACTTCCATAACTGGTGTTTCTCCATAGGCTATGAGAAACATCTGAGACCAAGTTCTTGTCACTGTAATGTTTCCCATACCCTACCTTTGACTCACCCAAGACAGATCTGTATCTCTCACCACAGAAGTCATAACTAGCAGCAGAGACATTTTTAAAGTTCCTCTCATTGTGTTATTTGTCAAACATAACCATTAAGGGATCATTAGCAGATAAATGCTACTCAAAATCATGTTTTGATGCCTCTAGAAGGGCTTACTGCAGTTTCTTACCTATACCCTTGTAATGTTATGCTTACCTGAGGAAATATGCCATACAGACTTTATTCCATTCCCTTTAAACTTAAACCTACATTTTTTCTTATAAGTTAAAGGGAGGAAAATAAGCCCAGAAGAGGCCTTAAAAAATATGAGCAGAAATCTGAGACAGGGACTGGCAGAGAGAACTCACATGAGAAATCTGCAATTTTCCTTGGTAATAATTTTGGTGGTGGGACAAGATGAGTTATTATTCACACAGTCATCATGTGATCCTTTGGAACACTAACAGGTCATCTTTGCCCACTTTATACTGAGTTTGACATTGGGTTTCAACAACCCCTTGTTCCTCAAGGCAAAGCATATTAATCTGAGTGGTATTTCAGGTCAAGTTAGGCTGAGCCCCATCCTACTGCAAATAAAAGCTGTATTATGCCCAGGAGTAGATCTCATTAGTTCTCTGATCCAGTAACCACATAGTTGTGTGAATCTGGGGTTGGCAGATGGTGTTGAGAATACATGGGCACAGAGTAAGGGCAGGGAGGAACCACCTTCCCTGGAGGCAGCTTGGACTCTGGCTGCAGAGCTGCACTCTAAGGGTGGCTCTGTTGAGGGATTTCAGTGCTGCTCCTGGGACTTGTGCTCAAGAAACATACTGGAGCAGCTTGCATGGACCTCCTGAGCAACAGAGCAGAGTCTTGGTGCACACGTACCCTCAGCCTCTGCTAACTGCCTCTGTTAACATTGGATCCCCATTCTGCAACTGCCTACAGTAACACACACAGCTGCCCTGGCTCTTAACAGGGGACAGGCAGGTTTTAAGCAATAAAGCTGTATTGCCATCTGATTAAAACTGCTTGTTACCAAGTCTTACCTGGATATTCTGTATACATTGGCAGGGGTCACAAACTAAGAAGCATTTTCAGAGTACACTACCTATACTATTAAGTGTCCTCATTTTGGTGTGTAAGAATCAAATATTCACTGGCCAGAGAGAAGCACCAGACCATGGCACTGCTATACAACTGTTAAGATCCATGCTTTAGGCAGTCCTTCTACAAATCCTGCAGTTCTTCTGCCTCTGGACTTATTTAATTGTTCCCATTCACATCTTCATCCTCACTACACACACAATTTCTTGTTCTGTGCTTTGTAGTAACACATGCTCACACATCTGTAGGTCCTATTGCCTAGAGTTAAGTACAGAGAGCAGATGGTCTCCAACTGTATGGTTGTGTGCTCTGGTTTCACCCATCTTTCTGAAGCTGAGCTGCTCAAGTGGGATATCTCAGGGTCAGCAGGAGGCTGGCAGGAAAGCTCTGAGCAACAGAGATGAAAAGCAGCACTGTCAATGTAGGATGTGAGTTTTTCCCACTGAGAACTGCTGCACTGATGTTATGCATGAATTTATGCACAGCATTCTCCTAAAGGAGTGGATTTGATTATGGGTTTGAAGGTGAGCCATTCTGGCCACTGGGTTACAAAAGGAATGTGATGGGAACTCTGCTGTCCCAGGCAATTGTATCTTCCTGGCAGAGGGATCTCTGCAGGTTCAACTGGGAAGAGAGCTTTGCATTGCTTGCCTCCATGTGAAGTGGCTGATGTGATTAAAGAGTCACTTATTGATTCTACTGACCAACCTCACTGGTACATGGCTGATTTATGCCATTATGTTGTGCCTCACACATAAAAAGCATGAATATAAGGATTTTAATAATCTCTGTTAAAAATTCAGTCATAGTATCTGACCTGACATGTCTATAATTTCATACTACATATTTATTGGGGTCTCAGGAGGTTGAGATGACCCCGATATGTGTTAGAGAGTCTCTTTTTTCCCAGCCCGGCGGCCGAAGAAGGAGTCAGGACTCTCCATCTGCAGTTTCCAAGGGTGTTTATTTTCTCTTGTCTAGTGCATTCTTTTCCTGACCTGCTGAGGTCTGTGGAGCAGGTCAGTCTGAGGCACACTGCCTGCCTTCAGGGCGGTGTTGTCTTTTTATACTATAAATTATGTGTACTTTATTTACAGTTATTTTCCAATACCCATCACCTAAGTTACACAGTCCGTCTCTACTCTAAACCACTCCAAAAGTGCCATCATCACCCAGAAGATATAGGCTAAGAAGAAGGAGAAAGAAGGGCAGGACATGCCCAAATTCCTCCATCTTGGCCCCTGAACCCCTGTTCTAAAAACCCCAAAATTCTACTTTTCTACTCTGTGACAAACTAACTATAACTCTACTTAAGCTTTCGTGGCTTGTAAATCCTCATATAAGGTTGTTAATTTTCTCCNAATAAATATAATATAATGTAATATAATATAATATATTGCTTATGAAATATATTAACCAATTATTTCATGATATTAATTCAATATATTACATATTTTCCATATATCGTTTTCCATACCTAGTCCTTACATGAATTTCATTGATTGTAACAGACTCAAGTGCTGTGAAAGTGAAATCCACACAGAATTTAGAAATACATCCGCATGATCCATTGATTTTGGTGATATTTGTTCTGATTGACTGTAGTGTGGTCTCTGCTTGTAGTTGAAAAGAGGAAAAAACTGTCTCTACATGCTCAGGCAACATGTCAAGAGCACACCATGAATTTCACTCATTCTCAGAAAAGACCTGAAAAAGAATCAGAAAGCTTTGTCCTGCCATCACAGAAAATGCAGTTTGGGGTCCTTTGGTGATTCAGAAGATATTTTTGGATTACTCCTAACCAGCTGCTCCTAAAACCTACAGTCACCGTGCACCCTGCAGCTGAGTCATTGCAGCTTCTTCTGTGTAGTAAACTTCTACTTTCTGAAGGGGTACAACACTGTTGTAGCCTTACCCTGACCCTTGGGTTTTGCAATGCTCAGTGGCTCATAAATATTCCAGGCAAAAAAGCCTCCAACCTTTTTTCCCTGCTTCAGTAAGTTCAGATATTCCTGAATGTACAGCTTCAATAACACAAATATTTTGTGACAAGAATAGTCAGAATATGGGGGGTTTCCTTAGCAGTAGTACAGAACAAGTATCTATGGAAGAACTTGTAGAGTGAGATGCAAAAGAACAGAAAAACTGGAATTAGTTTTCTTGTTGATGTTCCCAGATATGTTAAGATAGCATTGAAAGAAAAGGAAAGCAAAGGAAGCACAGAGCATCAGAAAGTTGCAACTTTATTAAAAGTGTTTGTTACAAACCTGGAAAATGATATTCGGATTGTAACTTGAAATGAAGTAACTTGTAATCAATTTGCAGAACATCCAAGCATCTTTGGCTCTGCTCTGCAAAGATGAAATCCCATAGCCATCCCATTTGTCTTGAGAGAGAGATGACAACAGTACAGAGGGAGGAAAAGCTCAGAGAGGGAGAAAAAAGGAACTATGCTTCTGAAGAAGCAACTGACTTTTTTTTCCTCTTTCTCTCTTTCTTTCCTGGGCAGAAGTGCTTACCAGCAACCTTGAGGTGCTTTTGTGGAACTGGATTTTGCATAGTCATATTCTTTGGATGGGAATGACTGGCTTACATTTCTTTCCCTAAAAAGTGAACAAGAAAGAAGCCATTGCGTGTATCTTTTCTCCAGTGCCTTAGTGGAAGGAGGCTTTGTGTCAGGTCCGTGCACTATCTAAGGTGATTAAAAGTAGTTTTTCTTTTTCTTCCCCATAACATGCCTTCAGCACAGGGCAACTTGGGCAAGGCATGAAGAGTGAAGGAAAAGTAACACATTCTGGAGCCCTGACCATTACAGCCACAGCAGTAAGAGGCAGCATCACATCTGCAGGCTTTGTACAATGTGTTGTCAGCACATGTGAGACACTCAGAGCACCCCTAAAAGGAGGCCTCCAACATGACTTTGGTCATCTGGTGAATGTTACCCTTATTTTTTTATTGATGGACTGAAAGGATTTTCATGCACAGGGGGCCTGCTGCCTGGGAAGCAGCTTTGCAGAGAAAACCCCGTGACTGTGGGCAAGAGATTGATCATGAACCAGCCCTGAGACAAGGAAGCCAATGTATCCCAGGCTGTATTAGGTCAAGCATTGCCAGCAGGTAGAGGCAGGGTTTCTTTCCCCTCTGCTCAGCACTGGTGAGGCCCATCTGGAAAGCTGTACCCCTGCTAAGCTTCCCAGTACAAGAGAGACAAGGAAATGCTGGAACAAGCCCAGTGAATGTTCACAAAGTTGACAAAAGAGCAGGAGCCTCTGTGATATGAGGAGAGGCTGAAGAGAAATGGCTCAGAAAGGTCTCATTAGTGTTTGCAGATGTCTGATGGGAAGTGGGTTTAAAGTGGGTTTAAAGAACCCACTTTAAGAAGAGGATTCAGACTTAGAATCACAGGATCAAAGAATCACTTAGGTTGAAAAAGACCTCTGAGATCATTGAGTCCAACCTACTTCTCAGTCCAACCTCTTCTCAAAGCTCAACTCTTCTCAGTGGTTCCCAGTGTAGGGACAAGAGGTGATGGGGGTATATTGAAATGGGAAATTCCACTCCCACATAAGGAAAATAATATGTTTACTGTTCAGCTGGTAAAACAGTGGAACAGATTACCCAGGGAGGTGGTGGACTGACAATCCTTGGAGATACTCAAATCCTGACTGCACATGGTCCCAAAAACCTGCTGTAACCAAACCTGCTCTGAATAAGAGGCTGGACTAGATGGTTTCCAGAGATGTCTGTCAGCCTCAAATACTCTTTGATTTTGTAATTTTTTTTAAGACCTGCTTTTAAAAAATCTTGCTTTCACATTATCACTGCTGGGAAGCATTAAGTTTTTGTGGAGGTCTCAGTGATGCATCACTAGTAGCCAGCATAGTTCTGTTAGCTTGACTTTGAATTATCTGGGTTCAGAGTAGCTAATTTGGATTATGTGTTTCTTACCCCTATCTTGTTGATGAGCAGCTTTATCTCCATTCTTGTCTAGAAATGTCTTCGGGCTTTAACAATTAGCATTGAGTCTATAAATAAACACTGAACAACATCCCTTGCTATTTTTAATGTTTTCTGTTATTGAGTCTGGTGGCAAAATCATTCAAATTTTTTCAGCTTTTAAGGAAAGATTCAGAGCAGTCCATAGCAGGCAGGGTTCACTGGCCAGCAAAACCATGCTTACATTGTAAGAGCAGCAGAAAACCAGCCAAGCATTACTTGTCTCTAGTTTTCAAATGTCTGATTTCCTTAGCACAGTGTTACAAAGACCAGTATTTTGTGAGGAGCAGAATAGCCTCTTGTTCACCTGTCCTTGAGTCATTGCAGAAAATACAAGCATTGCAGGTCAATGGTAACAGTCAGACAGGAGAAAGCTCTCAGCTGTCAACTACAACTCACATAAAATAATCATTGAAACACCTATTGTCTAGAGTATTTACAATGTAATTGTTTTCTAAACCTAGCTGACACATAAGATTACCCTGACTTTAAACTCCAGTTAAAGTTTGAATAATCAGTGATTCAGACCTCTTTGAGACAGATCCAAGACAAGAAAAGGACATGCAGTGAAGCTCTTAAAGACTGTAGAGTTGATGTGAAAAATGGATCAATGGACCCTCATGGCAGTTCTTAAAAAGCTCAAGAAGAGCTGACAGAGAATGTGCTCTGTTTTGCAAACATGAAGTCCATCAAGTATCACAGGTAGGATGTGACCATCTGAACAGGCAGACAGCTAGATGGGTAAAAAACTGACTGTGCAGTCAGCATTAAAGGGCAGTGGGTAATGGGATATAATCCATAGAATTCTGGATGCTGCAGGAGTAGGGTTCGGGGGTATGTCCTGGGACCTATCAACTTAAAAAACTTCACTGATGACCTGGTGGAGTTTGCTCTTGTTGAATGCAAGTTTGCATTCAGCACCAAACTGCAGGGCGGGAATCAGATAAGATGCTCGAGGGCTCTGTGCCATCGGGCCAAAAGCACAAATTCATCAAAGGCAAATGCAAAGTCCTGTACCTGGGAAGGAATAGTAGAATCATAGTAGGATAATTCAGGCTAGATGAGACCTCAGTAGGACTTCAGTCCAGCCTTCTGCTGGAGAGGAGACTTGAGGGGGTATGGACATCATTGTTCAGGTGATGTGACCTGGTGGAGCTGGCTGGGATAGGAAGGTCCTCAGTTTGACATGGCACGTGTTTGAGAAAACATGCACCATTTATGAGATTCAAGTTCTGAAATTCAAACTGTAGTGAAATTAAAACTTAAAGGATTACTGCAAAAGTATGTTCATCTGGATTTATTACATACAATAGTTTGCTACAGGAATACACCCTGGTTTTAGTACGAAACAGGAGTATTTGAAACACTGTAGAACAGAAGGAGTTTAGTGGTAGTGTTTTTAAGGGAGAGTGCATGCCAGACAGTCTAAATAATCTGTCGGCACTATTCCATGCCAACTCTTGATATTGAGTGGAGAAGCTCTTTGGAGAGGTATTTCCAGAGCATTTCTGCAGAAGCAGGCAGCTACCTGGCATAAGGCACAGACTGTGGCAGGCATGGGCTGGCACAGCATGGGGCTGGGAGCTCAGGGAGCTCAGGGTGGTGACAAGCTGTCTGCAGGGATGTGGGTGCTGCCAGCCCAAACTCAGGCTGGCTTTTCAGCAGGATCAGCCAAGACTGAAGGCTGGCAGTGGAGCTGGCAGAAGCAGCAGCCCTGGGATCCCCAAAGGAGAAATTGGGAGATGGAAAGGACTTGGGGAGAGAGCAGGGACTTTCAGGGTGTGGAGCTAGAGGAAGGCCAGGAAGTGAGCTTGGCAGGTGTCTGCAATCCCAGAGCCCTGTAGGAGTTTGCAAACACAGTGTAAGAGCCATGTCCTTCTCTGGATCCCAGTGAGTTTGTGGGGATCAGGAGCACTGTGGGACCCTCCAGGAACCATATGCAGCTCTGGACGTGGTTCACCACCAGTGGGCAGGTATCACTCTCCTGAATTCCATCATACCACTGGAATCCAGATCTGTCCTGTATTCTCCATGGACCCTAAGAGTGCAAATTTTCTGTACTGTAACATTTACCTCCATGGGAACTCGCTGTATGCTGATGGGCTTGCGCTGACTTCAACACTTTTGTCTTGGAATCCACACCCCTTTTTCTCCAAAATCTTTGGTTTGGTAGCTCATGGATTCATGTGCCATGCTGCCCTACCAGTTATATTTGTGCTGGTGAAGAATCACTCAGTTATTCCCTCTGACAGCTGATAAGTGGCCCTCAGCATCACTGCCTGTGTGCTGCAGCATTGCTGGCTCAGGGCAGAGCCTCAGCCACCTGTCCAGGCTGCATCTTTAGTGGATCCTTAAAATCCAAGGCAGACAGTATTATGTATGGTTGATAAAGCCTAAATTTCCTGTTACAATGCAAGTTGAGAGTAGTATCCATGTCAGTTTCAAGGATAGCAAGACAGCTTAAAAAATTCACAAAACATAAACATTTCCAGTGACAGCTGTAAATGATTTATGAGCCATTTTCCATCCACATTGACAACTACCATATGAATAATAAATAATAAACTTAAATAATTCTTTTCAATTACTGCTTCCTCAGATGGTCCTATTATATAATGACAGAAATACTTAGAAATGTACTTTATTCTGCTGTTTAACTCTGCTCTGCTTGTGTTAACACAAATGACTACTTTTGTCACCAGCTGGCTAAACTAATGCAGTGCTTGGAAAATATATTTCCTGAGCTAATGGCATGAACAAATAGCCACCAAAGAATGAACCATTTACACATTTCTCCTTTGGGATACAAAGTTCAGCATAATTACCACAAACACAAAAGATGCT
Source organism: Peucedramus taeniatus (assembly GCA_013400575.1). Taxonomy (NCBI): domain Eukaryota; kingdom Metazoa; phylum Chordata; class Aves; order Passeriformes; family Fringillidae; genus Peucedramus; species Peucedramus taeniatus. The sequence continues at coordinate 89,944 of WBNO01032070.1, read as the reverse complement.
GTACTAGAGTTTTAATTAAAAACAAAAACAAAATAAAATACACACAATCATTCTGAGTTTGGGAAACAGAAACAAGTTCCATTCTTCTTTGCCACATGGGCTAATTACCAGTTTTAATATGCTGCATTTGTGTCACCAAAGCCATTTATCCTAAGCTGTTTTAAGTAAAGAACTTTAATTTGGAGGGAAAAACATCCACAGGCCATTTTACATAGTCTTTCAAGTATTGCTTTGCAGTTAAAAGAGATATAAATATATAAACTAAGTATTTTATGTCATAATTTCATTCACTTCATAAATAAAATCACAATATTCTGGAAAAAAATACAACTTTACAGATAAACTGAAAATATTATTTAACCCTGGGTTGTGGACAGAACACATCCTGGCCAGCTGCATGGAGTTGTGCCTGCACAGGGTTTTAAAATCAGTTTAGTGTCGTTCAAGACCATGTTTCTCAATCACATTGGGGTGAAGGACCAGCAGCAAGCTCTGTGGTGCATTCTGAGTAAGCCTGATTTTGGATAGGAAGTGCAGTGGACTCTTGACACTGGATGCCCCAGGAAGACCCTGTCTGCCCACTCAAATGTCCTAATGGCATGTCACAGCTCTGTGTGTCTTATGGCATGTCACAGCTCATGTGTGTCATAAGAACATCTGACAGGAAATCTGTCCACCGTGGCAGATCTGGCCTGGATCATTTCACATGAGCACTGGAGACAAGCCCATTTTCAGCCAGTTTCTAAAGTATCCAGGCTGAAGAGTACAGCCACCAGCTCTGCATCGCAGTTTTGTGATCTTTAGCCAATTTATGGTGATATTTCCAGCTGAAGACATGAGCTGCCACTGCTATGTTACTACTGACGTAGCCAAATCTGCACATTTTTTGCCTTCATCTTTGACTGACATTTTTGGAGGTGGTGACACAGGACTAAAACCAGACTTCTGTGAAGTTCTAGAACACTTCTGCTTGAATATCTGGACAAGGGCACAGCCAGACCAAGAGGGCATCTGGGTTGGCTGGTGGGGCCAAAGGTCTGGTGGGGTCAGTAAAACAATCAGAAAAGGGTTTTTTTTCACGGCTTCATCCTGATATGGATTATAAACTGTCCAGAAAGGAAGTTTGGATGTTTTAGAAAGGGAGGAGGATATGAGAGGATATAAGATGCTCCATGATTTGAAGAAAATGCCTGGTGTGGAACACAGGGTTTACTTCCCAGGGAGAAAGATAAAAGCCCAAAGAACAGTCAGGAGTGGGGAAGCATGGAGGCATGGAAAGGTGCATTATATTGTTTGTCTGCATTATGGTTTGTTTGGGTTGCATGAAGAAAGGAATCATTAGTGTACTAGAAATGTTAATATAGTTTGTGTGGCTATGAGACATCATGTGTCTAAATCAAAACCTAGATTTTCTGCTTGAATAGAGGACTAGAGCTGTAAGAAAAGGTCCAAGGTGGGGGTTTTTGCCAAAAAAGAGGGCAAAACAATTGACTACCACCTACATAAATTCCACTAATATGGGTTAGGTCTTTCCCTTCTAGGGACACTGGAGCAGTGGCACTTAGAAGAAAAAAAGGTTTTCCATTAAAAAAAATGAAACAAGCTAATTTTATTTTAATGAATATTTAGCAAACTACAGGAAATGTAGGGTTCATACATAACAGACTTCAATAGTTACTTATTGTACTAGAGCAAGATTAAACTCTTCATGGCACTGGTTTTCTGAATAAATGGTAGCAAATCAGTTTGACTAAAGATATGACAAGGATTTTTTCTTTCCAGTAACTAAGATATTAATCTTGTTGTGAAACTTAAGCGAAACGAGGATGAAATTCACAGGCTGTTACTGAAAAGACTTGGTTGCACTTCCTTTTACAGTCATTTTATCTCATTCATATTTAAACAATCTCTATGGAAAAGATATAAAGATCTTTCAGTCTAATTGTGATGAAGAGGGAAGATCCATTGAGAACTAGTAAATCAAGAAATAGGGAAAGTAATTACAGAGTATTGAGCATCTTTATTCTCATCCAATTGAGTAAAACACTTGCAGCATGCCAAAAGGAAAGAAAATACAATAATTATGTCATTGCACTGATATTTTCTTTGGGAACACTGAAAAGTACAAAATAGGGCATTTGCCAGCTAGAAGCAAGTTTTTCAAGCAAGAATTTTTAGGAGCAAGAATTATCAACTTTAATTATCCTATGGTAGAGCTTTTAAAATATGGTATAATCTATATTTTAGATTTTGAGCACATCCCAGGCTGTTTCTTTGTAAATTCTCTTCTGTACTGCCTCAGGTTCCCAAAGGGGAGGGAGAAGGAGCCTCAGGCTCACTCCCTGTCCTACTTCCAGGACGTTTGGCTGGTGTCTGTAAACAATCCTTAATAGTGTCATAGCTATTATTGAGCTCTTTCAGCACAGTGTAATTCATCCCATTTGCAATTACAGTTCAACACAAATGTGTCCTCAAGACAGCTACCTTTCCTATAAATCTTTTTGTTAAAATCAGTTTTTAACTGTGTTTGCCTGGTGTTGGCATATGATCTGTGTTGTTTGAGTGCTTGTAGAAAGCTCAGGCTCTGACAGGCTAAATTCAGCTGGAAAGCTGTCTTCCTAAAAGCCTCCTTACTTCCCTGTTTTCTGTCAAATTCCCTATTACCTGAGAAATCTTTCATGCTGCAACCTGTTTCTCCCAATCTTTCCCATATTTACAGAAAATTTTATAGTTCCAAATTGGCTTGTCCCATCCTGAACACAATCTTTGCCTGATTGCAGGAAAGGAAATGGCTCATAAGCTGTTTTCTTCCTAACAAAGTACAAATGTTGACAAATGCTAATTGAAGTTTTGAATACTGAAGAAAGGATGATATATGAGAAGCCTGAATGTTGCTTTTCATAAAAATGCAGAAGGAAGTGTACCTGCAAGAATAGAAACTCCTTTTCTTGTAAATCATATACTTTATCATTTATTGTTGGGTTTTATATTTTGCTTCATTTGATGTATGCTGTTTACCTGTAATGACTTAATTAATTGCTGCAGTCAATGTACAAGCCTTACTTCAAAACTTGTAATGAATCAGTTTGAGATTAAAACAATAAGTGTATAACCACAGGAAATTTCTTCAATTTTCCACTCTTTGCAGACAACTAGCAGTATTTATATCATAATAAGAAAATGCTTTTCTTTTACTTTTTCACTACACCAAATTTCTTTTAAGGTGTCATACAGCTAATCCTCTGATTTTATTAGTAAATACCGGGGTCAAAAATTTCTGTATAGGTCAGAAGAAAAGCAAGATCCCACCTTTCAGTTTCTCACACTGGGAGCTCACTTTTTACTAGTGTTATAATATTATTTATAAATAAACATTTACTTCTCCATATTTGAGTTATCCTCCTCCTGACCAGAACTGTCATGAGCTGCAACTCCCAGTTAGTAGGCTGTGTGCCATCTCTCTTTGCTTGCTTCTACAAGGAATAATTTATTTTAAACTGACAGGGAGTAGATTTAGATTAGATATGAGGAGGAAAAGCTTCACTATGAGTGTGGTGAGGCATAGGTTGCCCAGAGAGGCTGTGAATGCCTCCTTGGAAGTGTTCAAAGCCAGGCTGGATGGGGCTTTGAGCAACCTGGTCTAGTGGGAGGTGTCCCTGCCCATGGCAGGGGAGGTGGAACTAAATGGTCTTTAAGGTCCCTCTCAACCCAAAGCAATAATTATCCTGGGAGACAGCGTGTCCTGTAAAGTTACAGGGGCAGATGGGATCCCATAAATTCATATCTCATGAAAGTGTCACTATTTCCATAACTCTGCAAACTCATATGTGTTGAGGTTTGTTTTGCAATGCTCTGTGGGTTTCATTCTGTGTCTTCCCCTTTGTTTTACCACTTCTTTTTTCTCATAGTACTCTATTTCCATACTGATTTTAGTATCATATATTCATTGTGCACAAGAATTAACTTCATTGCATCAACCACTTCCTCCCTCCTAATTTCTTTTTAATATAAAGAAGCCATTCTTTAGCACAACCATGTGAAAGGCAGAAAACAAGACATAAATTTCAGTCTTTGGTCAGAAGCAAGCAACACAAGGAAAGGCTTTGGAAAGAACTGTGCAAGTATTGTCTTGTAGGACTCAGGGTGTCTTATTTCTTCTTTTTTTTTTTGTCAGAAAGCACTTTCTTATTAGTCACTAACAATACCCAAACATCCAAGCAAGACTGGAAAATAATACTTTACTGCAAGTTTCAAGCAGGTTAGCAAAATTATAAATGCCTTCAAAGTAACTGAGGGGTAAAGATGGAAATGCCAGACCTATTTTATAGCAACATTGCCAGATGCTTTGATAGATCTATTATAAATTCAACTTACATTATTCTAAGCTGAGATTGCTATCTAGTTGCTGTTCCTTGGATATATTATTTCTTTCCTTATCTCACTGACTCTTTTCATAGCATACAGTAAGAAATTTATTAGTAATGTATCAGATTTCCTGGTAAGATATGGTCCAACAAATGCTGTTATTATATTTTACTCTTTTTTCCATATAACCTTTTTCCTTTATCATTTTGTCAGTCTTTGCTGTTTGGGCATCTTCACTGGAGCAATGCTGGCTTCAGTTATCTGGAATAGCATATATTACAGAAAAATGAGATTGGAATTGTTTGGTATTTCATTACAGTGTAACTGTCTGGGGTAAAAACTTTTTGTGGCACATCCTATCAGTTTTGCATTTCCTTTGAGTCTTTTAAAGGATTCAGTTCTTATGTCTGGTGTATTTTTGCTTTGGTATAAAAGCTAATATGATATTGAGTAAATATTTGGATGAAAACACAAAGGAGAAAAGAAGGAATGAAAAATCAGTTATCAGTGTATGAATAGTTTGAGGGTCACTTTAAACTGAAAATAATCTAGAAACCACTTGTCGGAAATATGCCTTGTGAGTATCCCCAGGTGTACCCCCAACAAGCAGGAGTGCACACAGCACCTTCAGCCTAAGAACTTTCTGTGCTCTTCCCAGTCCATTCCCGTTATTGTAGCTCAGCAGAGAATATTTCCCCTCTCAAATTTTCTGGAATAATCTCTTGTTTAATCTCTAGCCCGTCTAACAGTGTTAAAGTGATACCACTTATTTTAAGGGGTTTTAATAATGTATTTTTTCTAAGCGGTGTGATTTTGTAATAAGTTAAAGCAGGAATGGATGAGCAGCTGGGTACATAATGCTGAGGAGGGTGGGAATGCTCAGGCCAGGGACTCACATGAGTCCAAAACAAGGTACATGACTGCACTAGGCAAAACTCCAGCCCAAAAGTATATGCCCATGAATCTGCTCAACAGTTCAGTCTGTGGAATGAAGGGCAGGAGTCCCACAGGCAGCCATGAACCAACCAGCATTTATTTCCAAATAAGGTTGTTGTTACAGACCCCCTAATCCAGCATCTCACAGATGCTGTATCCTGTTTTTTGGAAGAGCTAGTTTGGCAGGTGCAGCTTCTCATTATAACTGTGAAACTGCTAAAAGTGCTTTTTTAAACTTTGATTTTATGTTCCATTTGAAATGCCTATTCTCTCTGCATTTGGAGGTAGCAGCTGTAGCTGGCTCTATAATTTGTTGGAAGTGGCATCTCCTACATAGAAGAGGTTATGAAATATAAACAAAGTAAAGTAACTTATAGCAGCAAAGAGAGACACTTCCAGCTTTCATGAAAAGAAGGATGCAATAAATCTGCACCTTGGGCAGCCACTTCATGATATCTCTTGGACACTCAGTCAGGACTCCAGAGAGAGATATCAAGATCTCATTTTCCTGGGACCAATTCAGCAGCATTTATGTGGCTATCACTGACAAGTAGTCAGCTGAAAGCTTCCAGCTTAACTGCTTTCCCAGAGACTTACAGGAACCTTCCTCAGCTCTGCCTACAGGAATAGTTCTTTATAGCAAACATCCAGTCAGTGTTTTCAAAGATTCAAACAATACGTGTATATCATATGAAGATTGGTTTCAGCTACCAGCATTAAATACAAACCTTACCCAAGCTCAGCAGTGTTTGGATTGGGTTTTTCACTGGGGCCCCTCAGAACTGAGTTTCTGCAATCCTGATTCAATCCAAGAACCATTCACTCATAGCTGTTTTGTTGCTGGCTCCAGACATACTGTTCATCCGGTGCAGCTCTGCTCATTGGGAATAACAATCCACTGTCATTATTTCATTTCCTCGGATATTTAGAAAATAAAATGCAATTGTCTTTTTTTAATCGAAATGTCTGCTGTAGCAGTAAAACAGAAACAATAATTAGAACCATGACTCAAAAACAAGGGTGCAAATATTTACAAATGCTTATGTTTGTTTCTTTCCTTGCTCTCTGGAAGCCAGCCCCAAGGAAGGACTATTAGTTGCTGGCTGATCTTTCTTAAGTAGGGGGAAGCAAAGGAGAATAGGGAGTGCTTTCAATGAGATGTGGTGTTCAGAGCTCTGAGCTTGCTTTGTTTTGCCACACACAGCTGCCACAAAAGGAAGCAATCTTCAGTATCCTAAAGAAAAGCCAAAAAAACCACTCATCCAGCCTGCATGTTACAATGGTTGAAGCACAGTGTTATCCAAACTATGTTAATCACAGTTGAAATTAACACACATACTGTGCTACTCACATCATTATCTGTTGAAATGCATTGAGCAATTGCCAGAACAGTAGGATCTCGAGCAGTGACATTTTTAATACCTTTTATGTGCAAGCAAGTTTTGCTAGTCATTCTGCAGGGATTAAGAAGAAAATTGGGAAAAAGTTCATAAATGCACTAATTTTGAAATGATCCTCATTTTTTTGAGTGCAGAAGCATCTACACTGCACTGGCAGAGCAGAGGAAAAAATAGCAGACATTATTGTACTGTTGTTCAAACTTGTGAACTGTCAGCTCCTCCCATTTTACAGTGGCCAGTAGTCGACAACGTCAGCAGGGAAGTCCAGGAACCAGACAGTCCCAGCAGCTGATGTTTGCTAGAGATAATATTCCCCCAGCAGAGGGGAATATTCCCCTCAGCCACCATCAGCCAGCAGGCATCCACCTTGATCCCAAAAAATGTGGTACTGACAAGAGTTTCTGAAGGTGTGCTGTGAGTGGGTCACTAAAATATTGTGTAAAAAAAACCTGCCAAAAAAATACAGTGATACCAGCACATCTGTTTGTAGCATATGGGTTGAGAAAGACCAGCTGAAGCTCTTTATCAAAATGCTGTATCTCTGAAGGAAGCTATGGCCTTAGGTAGCTTTCAGACTGTGGGGTTGATTTCTACATTGTCTGTATGCACTTTGCAGCATATTTGATTCTCTAGGAGACTCTAGAAATGCTGCCAGTCACTGCCAGCACTTGATCCAAATTGGTGGGTATGAGTAAAGCATGCCAATACAGCTACTTGTTCTTGAAAATGTAAGGGGTGAAAATAGTCTATCCACATGACCATAAATTACTTTTTTTTCTCATATATAGCCCAAGGGAATGCAAAAATGCCTTTCTTCAACTGCTTTTCCTGGGAAGACCAGTCTTTAGGAGCCCCAGGCCTTTGAGAGGAGGGCAAGGATGGAGCAAGGAGGACTTACCCTTGGTGGAAGAGAATCATGTTGGGGCACATTTAAGCAAATGTGCAACCATGGACCTGATGGGAGGCACACATGGGTGCTGAGGGTGCTGGCTGAGGCCACTTTTGATTGTCTCTGAAACATCATGGGGCCTGGGAGACATTCTCAGAGAGCTGAAGAAAGCAGATGTTACTCTCATCTTCAAGAAGGGAAGGAGGAGGATTCAGGGAACTGGTCAGCCTCATTTTGATCCCTGGGAATGTTACAAAGCAGCTAATCTTGTAAGTCATTTGCAGTGAGTACTCAGCGTGCATTTACAAAGGGGAATTTGTGCTTGCCCAACGTGACAGACTGGAATGAGGTGACTAAGTAAGTGGGGGAGGGGAGAGCAGTGGCTGCTGCTTACCTCGCCTTCAGAAAGGCTTTTCACAGTGTCTCCCATAATATTCTCATAGACAAGCTGACAAAGTATTGGGCAGATAAATGGACAGTGAGTTAGATTGGAAACTAGACGAACTACTGGGCCCAGGGGTCAGCAAAATGAAGTTCAGTTACACAAAGTTCACTAGTGGGGTGTGTCCCATGGGTTGATACTGGGGTCAATAAAATCTTCATTATTGACCTGGAAGGGGTGCACGCTCAGAAGTTTTGCAGATGACAATAACCTAAGAGGAGGGCCTGGTACTCCAGATGGTTGTGCTGCCATTTGGATTGGTGTCAGAGGCTGGAAAAATGAAAAGAGGAATCTCAATGGTCATGGAATCAAATAGTTGAGGTTGGAAGGGACCTCTGGAGGTCATCTCCACCCCTCCCTCCCCCCCCCATGCAGGTTCACCCAGACAATGTCCAAATGGTCCATATTCCCCATTGTGGGATGCTGTAAACATAGGCTCTATGCTGCTATCGAGGCTGAGATGCTGGGTTCAAAGGAGGCTTGGTCTGACTTAATATGCACCTACCTGCATCCCTTAACAGAATATTCCCTTATTTCATAATATGAATGATATGTTCTGCTGAAAGACCATTTCATCCATTCAACCTATAATAATCAGAGACTTTCTCCAGTTATAGATGGTCCACTGTATCTAATTATAGCCCTACATTATGCATAATTTAGATGCTATGAACATTGTGCTATGTTCACCATTCTGTCTGCCAGCTTGCTGACCTTGTTCAGTAGCTGCTTTTGGAAGATCAGGGGTATGGCTGCTCTGTGGAGGGGAAACCTGGGCTCAACCTGCTACTTCAGTACTATCAGTATCTGCTGGAAAACCAGCTGTCTGGAAAATTACATGCAGGGACATTTCAACCAAGGGCAAATAGATAATGTGCATGCCAGCACTACAGTAGCTACTGATTGGATTCTGCAAAGAGTCCAAGGACAGAGCCAAGACCAGTGTACAGGTCTGGATCTCTGAAATCAGAGTCTAAATTCTCATTTAGACTCCAGTCAGCCTCCAATTTAGAATTCCTTACGTGCAGCAGGTAACATCTCTACAATGGACCAAACCACTGACATTTCTGAGAAAAATGAATCTGAAAGGTTAAGCATAAACAGTAAAACCATAATTGCAAGTTAGTTCTGAAAATGGCTGGAAAAGGCCATGTATGAAGGATGGTACTGAAAAGGTATCATAGGCATGTAACAATCCTCTTACTCTTTTCATTGCCGTTGTCCTTGTGAAGCTGTATATCAGCTTTTGATCTGCTTTAAATCTGTTGTACTCTTTATCAGATGGTCTTGATGACAACTGAATAAAAGGACTGACTGGTTCAATAGATCAGTCCAATAATTGGTAGGATGTGTGTGACCCATTTCAAGTGGGGAGTATGGGTGTCCAGAACTATCTTTCTCTTCTGTACACACAAATGCACGTGCAAACTGTGTCTGCAGAAACCAATAGCAGATTTAAAATAAAAGTTAAAGTTCCTCTGCATAGCAATTCTACCCTCCAGTATATAATTTATCTTTATTGTATATAACTTGTGTCTTTATTGTATATTTAAGGTGAGTCTTATTCTAAGAACTATATTCTGACAGACTGTCTACAAAAGTATTTGCACAGATCTCTGCAGGAACATTTTTAGGTGAAAATTATTAGAGTTTTAAATTTATTTGGGTACTGAATTGCTGCAAGTTTCAAAGGAAGTACCAAAATAGATAAAATGTTCTAGACCTAAGGCATTACTCAACATAATATTAAATCATTGAAATTTAGGCCCTGAACTCATTTGCTGATATCTATTACTCTTCTAAAAAAAAAGGTAGAAAGTGGCACTTGCAAATTATATACTATTCTGGTCTTGTGCATAAGTTACTTCCTCATGAATCTTTGTCAAAATCAGAACAATTTCAAAATTGTAGTGGGTCTGACTCATTGAGGGAGGGGATAGGAAAAGAATTACTCATGTGAGATTTTTTACTACTGTCCATCTCGGTTCCCCACCAAAATCAAGCGACACTCAGCACTGGGAAGAACCTTCAAGTGCTTTACAGGAGCGCCTGAAAGTGACACTTTAAGGTTGGTATCAAGGAACTTTGGACAGTAATCACGGACTGAGCTAGCTGTTTTAAGGTAAAAGGATTTGCTCCCCTCCCTCTGTTGTCACCTTACATTGGTGACATGTAAGATTGGAGAGTCTATTCCTAAAGTTTGTGAAACAATTTACTCCTAAACTTTCCCAAAAGTATGTATAGAGCTATTCTGTGTAGGAGAAGGGGTGTTTTAATCTGATATATTCCATTTCTTTCCTCACACTGGAATTTTCTGTTTTGTAGAGTTGTTTTTGGCAATAGGCAAATTGCCATTTGGGTTTCCCAAACTGGGCCTACATTCCTTCCTGTGTTTTAAGGAAAGAGTATGTCTGTGGGTTTTTTGCATCACAGCTTCCTAACACAGCCCATAGGGTTGTGAGAAAATTTGATTTCTTGTTCTATGTCTCTTCCATAGCTGTCCATTTTCTATGGCTGCCCACAACACATTTTGTGTGTCCTTCTCTGAGTGCCCAGCTCAGTGAAATACAACCTGTGCTGGCAATTAGGAAACACAGGGAGATGTTCATCTTCCCAGGCTTTGGATAGCTCTGTCTGAGTAACCCAGACACTTTTCACAGTTGAGCTAAAGTTCTCATAAAATGCAAGCCCTCTTCTGTGAGGGTGGACTTCTAAAACTGGTCTGAAGTAATGGTTCTGGGTAACTGCCCTTCTCTCTTCATTGACATATAGACAGCTCAGATGTGGACATCACAGAATCACAGAAGACTTGGGTTAGAAGAACTCTTTTTAAAGATCATGGAGTCCAACCTCCAGTGCTACAGACATCTCATATTAGACGACATTTAATCAATTTGTGGCATCCTAAAAAACTTGTAATATCTTACAGTTTTCAGGATTATCCCAAGCTATTTTCAATACATGAAGAGAAAGAGATCTCACTCAGTTGCTATTTTTGCTTGTTTGTTTTTCCTTGTGTATAAATTGTTATATTTGCATTGCTTTGTTCAGTATTTCAAGTTCCTATATTATTAGATATTTTAGTCATCCCTTCTGTTTAATGTGCTTAGTACCATTTACTTTCTTTCCTCATGCAGTTAAAAGCAAATAATGTGAACTTGAGAAACTGTGAGGGTGTCAATGAAGTCCTGGGGATAGCTGCAGTAGTGTTGCTGGATTTTTTATTGGGCTGTTATTTCTCTGTGGAATGCCCTGCACTGACCAAAGGAAATAATGTGGGACTCCCTCCTGTATTTTTGCTTTTACTATGCTATAGTTCAGGACTGGATTTTTTGACAGTATCCAAAAAAGGGAAGTAATTTTCTTACGTTTCAATGTAACTGATCCAGGCTAGAAAAAAAGGCTCTTGAAACTGCCAAAAAAGGAAATATTTGTTTTTAAAATCTTATTGTGTGCTTTCTAGTCTTTAATTCCTGTATAAAATCCTAAGAAGATGTATGAGGCAAAGATCACTGTGTAGCTGAAGCAAGGCAAAGATCACTATGATCACTGTGAAGCTGGGCACCAATGGGATCTAATGTTTCTCTTAATAAAATTTTGCTTTTATGTATAAGGATCCTGCACACTATTCTGGGCAAAGGGCCTGCCAAATATCCTTACTCCTCCTGAGATAAGCCCAAACAGCAGTGCTGTGCAGAGAAAGTTATCTCAGACTTGGTGTGAAGGTGCAAAAACTGGGTGGTACTATTCAGTCCCAAATCAATGGCCCATGTAGTCCCCAGGCTTTGCCTGACTTAAGTTTGTATCAAAATAAAAAGTAGACTTAGAGATCTGACTCCTTTTGTCATGCTTTGCCAAGTCAGCTGTGTCTCTTTAAAAAGCCCTAATTCCATTCTTTTACTCACTATATATTTTTAGGAGTTACCTGCTTCTTCCATTATATTAAAAATTGGCAAGGAGTTTACATGGGTGACTAATCCATATACTAGACATGCAGACCTGCTGTCCACCTCTAAGCAAGCAATAGCCTAGGTAGAAAAGACTTCACAAATACTCTCTGCAAATATTTAGAGTTTCAATCTATTGCAGTTGGACTAGATGATTGTTGTTGGCCCCTTCCAACTCAATTGCCCTGTTCTATTCCATTCTATCTGTAGCAATCCATCATCAGCTGCAGGGTGAGCAAGGGACTAGGACAGGACCAAGCTGGTAGCAGAGGTAGCTGCCTTGCTACCAGCTGCCTTAGTTGGAGGAGTTCATTCTCCAACTACTTGGAGGATGAATATGGAGGAGTCTCCACAGAAGGCAGGGAAGAAATCATACATAACATAAACATATACTATTAAAAAATCACATAGCTCTAGCTCAGGGCTCATGGCTGAACTTGAAGGACATTTTCTAGGGACTCTTGATACTATGAACTTATCTTTTTCTTCCTCAAATCTGTAGCATATCTGAGAACAACCAGGACCTTAAAATGTTTTTAATTTTTTCTTGTTTATTTTAAAATGAAGCTAAAAAAATACCTTTTTAATATGTTGCATTAAGTTCAGTACATCACAAGTCTTAAGAACTGTGGCCCAACCTCCTTGCCAGAGAAGCTCCTTTGGAGAATTTGTTTTTATAATTACTCCTGCCAGCATGCCATATGGTAGAAGAATATCATGCTTCCAGAGCTGAGTAAATATTTCCTAGAGAGGGAACTAAAGCACAGAGAGGTTCCCCTTGGACCCAACTAAAAAAATCACTTATGGAAGCAGAACTAGAGCACAAGAGTTTCCAGCTCCACTCTGTGGGAGTGGGAGTTTTTCATCACTAGAAACTATGGTGGAAAGAAATTGGCAATGCAGAGCAAGAAACAGCTTTCCAAGAATAATTCTTTTTTTATGCTACATAAATAATGGCAGCAGCCCCCACCTTAGTTCATGTTACAGGACAGAAGAAAAAGTACTTTGCTTCAGACTGCAATTGAAATGAAGGTTTTGTTCTTGTCAGCCTCCTGTTATAACTCCTAACTGCACCAAACAGCTTCAGGAAACTTTTGTGATTTATGTTTTTAAGAAGAATCATTCCAGAAAGCTCTCAAAGTTTACTATTTCTTTAAGTTCTGAATTAGCCTCTTTAGTAAAGCCAACAATTTATTTCTACCTCTAAGGCAGAGTATTATTTTCCTTTCACAATCATTCACAGCAGTATAAGTGCCTGGTGATATAAGAATGTTCAGCTTCCAAACATTTTTTTTAGGTTTAGAGTTTTCATCCTTTGAGTGATTTTCCTGTACTCAATGCTGAATATCTATACTTGTTGCTGATGCCTATTGTGGGGAAAACTGAGGTGTCAGAGAAGCCACAGAAATGCACGCTGTGAGCCTGACTCTTACCCTGGAAAAGTTTAAGCTTAGATGGGTTCTTGAGGGGATGAGGATGCTCCCTTTGTGGCCTTCAATGACCATGGAGAGACACCTGAGCATCCATGCCACAGGCTCCAAAATTCACTGTGTCTTTGAAATGCCTTTTCTGCCTTAAAGCTCTGGGTTCATGCAGGTTAAAGAAAAACCTAGCATGTATGTTCTGAATACTACAGGAATCTCATGTAACAGCATTGAATCTGCTCAGAAAAGGAGACTTTTTGATTCTTTTCGAGTTCTGTCTGTATTTTGCAAGTGTCCAGCCTCCCAGTCCAAAAGTACTTTTATTAAATCTAAGGATGCAGTCATGACAAAATCCCAGTCACATATTTACTGAACACTTATAAGCATTAACCCAAATTCACCATACCCATATATACAAATGCTCCAAATCATGTAAAAACTGTGCCTGAGAACAGCTGTGAAATTTGTGCTGCTAAAGAAAACTGAAATTGCGTTATTTTCTTATACACATGTTTTGGACAGTATTAGATAAATGCTAGCCTTTTTGCGTTTTATTTTGTTAAGGTTTCTTAAATCAAGAACAGAATGCCAGATGTATTTACTGGCAAAAATTGCAAAGGCAATTTTTCTTAGATCTGCAAAGAAGTTGTGGTGGCACATACTGTTTAATGATCTGATCACGGAGGTGCAGGACTTGCTGACAAGGTTTGCTGGCTGTTAGGTCTGGTTCTGCTTGATTTCAGGACCATAAACATTTCTTTTTTGATCATGTTTCCTAAAAACGTCTTTCAGTAGAAGGAGGACAAAGCAGACCATCCACATAAGCAGAAGGGCAGCTCTGCTCATAGCAGAGCTGGAGCCAGGTGGCTCCTGTGCTCTCTTCCCCACGTCACTTGCAGCACCTTCCAAAACATGGTGACTTCTACCTACTTCTGGGGCATTGACTAACTAATTTTGCTCCTGTGAAGGAGCTGTTAATTGCTCATGTACTTCATTTACAGCTGAATTCACTTAGGCCCTGGAGGAGAGAAATTTTCTCAGCCTTCCCAGGCCCTGTGATGGTGCTAGGAATTAAGCCCCCCACTGAGAGACTGACCCCTGTTTGCCTGTGCTGAAGTGGTCAAACACAAAAAACACTCAGCATTTTTCAGGATAGTCCTCAGCACTATAAAGGATCAGGCCCTGAACCAGCACTGTAAAGTAAGGCCAAGGAAAAGCCGCACATCAGTTCAAGAAGGTCCCAGCTGGTGATGGATGCTTGCTCCCATAATATTCAGCTCCTGTTGCACACAAAGGACATAATGACACAACTAATTACAATGAGGAGGAGGGGAGAATGGTGCAGTGAATGCTAGCAGTATTCATGAAGGCTAATCCTAATAAAATACAGTATGTGTACAAAATTATAGTTTAGTTCCTGGCTACCTGCTGTGTTCAAGCTAAGCAAAAGACAAAGTAATATCTTCAGGATGTATTTTACAAAGACAACTGTTCCCTATTTAAGATAAATTTACCACTGTTTATTTTATTTAATTAGCATCTCATTTGTTCTAGAATGTTAATATGCATATGAATTGACCTTGCATCTTTGGACAAATTGCTCTATAAATATTATACTATAATATCTCCCATCAAACTGAATTGAATCACAGAAATACTCTGTAATTTACATAAAGGGCACACTGGTAAGCAGGAGAGATTGTGACAAGCATAAGCTATTAGGCTTAATAAGGGTTAAACACAAAATGTTAAGGCTGGAAGGGAGCACAGTGAGTCATCTGGTCCAACCTCCCTGCTCAGGCAGCACCATCCCAGAGCACATGGCACAGGATTGCCATCCAGGTGGTTCTTGAGTATCTCCAGTGATGGAGATTCCACAACCTCTCTGAGAGCCTTTTCCAGTGTCTGGTCAGCCTCACAGTTATGAGAAGCTGGAATGGTTGATGTCTCCAGATGTTTTGGGTTGCATGTGTGTGGGGGAAGGGGCAGGTGGAACCTTGGCCTGGTGAGGTAGTGCCCTGCCACACTAGAGGCAATGCTGCACACCCCACCCTGGAGCCCCTTACCCAGCTCCTGAGTGGCCAAATTACTAGAAGACCCCCCTGGGGGAAGGCCCAAGGAATTTTTAAAGTAGAACATGAAGCAAGCAAGTCTTGCCTCTTGGAATTTCTATCAGCTGCACACCACTGGAATCCAGGAGTGGTAGTTATGGCTCCTCTTCTCTGTATTTTCTGTCTTTCTGTTTCTAATTCTTTCATCTCAGAATTTTTGTGTAACAACATCAAACAGAGTTTGCTAAGTTAATGTTTTGAGAAGTGTTTTATGTTGATTAAATGTTGAACTAAATCTTTTGCCAAAGTTCTCGGATTTCTAAAGTTTCCAGTAAAGTTTTTCAGTTGTTTTGACCTCTTGGGAATATCTTGTCCATATTTGTCCTGTGCGTCTCACTCAGAGCTTACATGAGCAACTGTAAGCCTTTCTAAGAGCCATGTTGAGCAAGGTTTTTGGGGGCCTTCCAAGAGTAAAGAAGTTTTTCCTCACGTTCTGGTGGAACTTCCTGTGTATCAGTTTCTGCCCATTGGCTCTTGACCTGTTGCTTGGCACCACTGAGAAGAGCCTTGACACCTTCCCTTCAGATCCTTGTATACGTTGATGAGATTCCCTCTCAGTGATCTCTTCTGAAGGCTGAACAGGCTCAGCTTCCTCAGCCTGTCCTCCTAAGAGAGATGCTCCAGTTCCCTCATCATCTTTACAGCCCTTCACTGAGCCTGTTTCAGGAGCTCCCTGTCTCTCTTTCACTGAGGAGGACAGAACTGGACACAGCACTCCAGATGTGCCACCAGGGCTGAGCAGAGGGGCAGGATCACCTCCCTCAGCCTGCTGTGAATCTTCTTCTTAATGCACCCCAGGATTGGCCTTCTTGGCCATGAGGCACACTGCTGGCTCATGAACAGCTTGTTGTATATGGACCAATTTGTAGGTGTGCTATACCAGGAGAGACCCAAAGAAGGAATGGTGCCTCTGAGGCACATTTCCTTTGCTCTGTACTAACCTGCCTCCACCTAAAGAAGCTGTGCTTCATTTCCCATCCCTGGGCAGTGTGCACATGCTGCTTTACCAGCTCCTTCCTCCCTGCCAGCTGCTCTGGCTGCTCCCTGCATGTGGAGCCATGCTCCCCTTCATGGGGCTACCAATAGGAGGTTTCTGTGCTCCTCTCATTCCCTTCTTGGGGTTTACAAGGCAAAGATAGCATCTGTGGGGAGCAGTGGGTGCTACAGGAGGCTGGTGTCTCTCTCATGTGTGCACTCACACCCACGCACACGTATACATGTGCATGTGAACCATTGTCTCTACATAGCTAATGAGAAATCAAAGTGTGCAAAAGATAAAAGGACAAGAGATAGACTCCTTTTAGAGTCTCCCCTTCAATATTTATATCTGTGACTTTGGGGACAAATATTTTGGTCTCATGTGTGGTGGTTCAGCCTCATGTGAGTCAGACCCGCATATTTTGCAGTGTGAAGAAGTATCAGACAGTCAGTTAAAAGCACATCATTGTCATAGTGTGACCCTGTAAATAACAGTGTTTTTCTTTTCCTTTCCTTTTAGTTTGAGCCGTTGCAGTGTCAGCAACAATCAGAAGAAAATGCAAAAAATCATCTCAATAGCTCGGAACGCATGGGAAATTTTTATATCTGAAAGGAAGCCTGGCTGGAAGTATCAGATGCAGCTTTTTGCAGTTTGCTCTGCAGTTGGCTTCCTCTCCTGCTTTCTGTTTTTCCTTAGCATGCACTTCTCCTTGGCACACCATTCCTTGGGGCCCTTACTGATTTCTGGATTCATCTGGATTTTGCTTTCTATCATGTTCTTTTGTTTCAAGCACCTGCGCTGTTTTAGTGTTCTGTTCCTCCTTTCCTGTGGACTGAAAAAGGGCAGGGATGCTCTTATTACTGCTGGCACAGGAGTTGTGGTGGCCAGCAACATTCAAAATATTTTTCACAATCTAAAGGTTCTGGCAGACAGTCTAACCTGTCATTTAAAGCAGGAGCAATTTGCCTTGATAAAATATTATATTGAGGCAATAAAATGGATTTATGAGGTGGCCAAGCTTCCTGCTGAGCTACCTAAAGATGTAGTGGTCCTAAAGCACAATTTCACACCATCTTATTCAATTTTAGATGATGCATTAAAACAAGAGCTAAATGACACGGAGCAAGAAATCCAGAGAATTGCTAACCAGATATCTTTTATGTTGACTATACTGCCCTATATAGGTCAGAAAGTATTGCCTATATTTGGGATTTTTCTAGTTTCATTTGGAACTGGCCTCTTTATCAAAAAATTTGTGGGTTCTCATAGTACCAAATTTAAGAATATTTATATCACAAAACAGTTCATTGCATTTGATGAGCACCAAAAGCAACACCAAAGACCCTGTCTTCTGCCACTTAACAGAAAAGAAAGAAAAGATTATGTGATGATCCCATCCTTCTTCTTTACAAGAAAGGACAGAAAAAAAATGCTGTGTTCTTTTCTCCCTATAATTATTCATCTTTGCATCTGGCTTCTGTTTGCTGCAGTAGACTCTTTGTTTTATTTGTTAATTATTTCTGTGAACAAGTATCTCCAAGAAGTACCGGATCTAGACATTCAACTCATTCTCTTTCAGAATGTAAGTACTTATCAGTACCAAATATTTCTTAGTTTAGTGTTGAAAAATTTCCCTTCATCTCCAGCAGCTGCAAGAGCAGACATGCAGGAATGAGCCATCAATTCTTTCCTGGAATATCATTCATTTCATAAAGGGCCATTGCCTCTACAGATACATTGGTTGGATAGAACCAGACAGTCTTTCCAGAGCATTGTCATATTTCTAGAAAATGGTAAATATTAGAAGAAGAACTTTCATTCTTCCATTTATATATATGAAGAAAACCAGAGGCTTTAAATTGGAAAATCACAAAACTGACATTTGTGAAGCACTGCTTTTTATAGTCAAAAGTCACTGTGATACTGATGTAAGAGATGCCTCCCTTTCTTTAACTGAGTAGTGTGAGGAGCTCATCACTTGTATGCATGGGCACATACACACAAAATAATGGCTTGTTGCCAAAATCTCCAGGTTCCTCTAGCAGGAGCAGCAACAGCATAAAGAACCATAGATTAGATAGGTCGGAAAATAAGTCTGGAGACCATCAAGACCAACCTCATGCTCAAAACAAGGACAAAAACCAAGGACTGGTCAGAGCATGGTGCTAATAACACCAAGGTTGTGGGTTTGAGCCCCTAGTGGGCCATTCACTTAACAGCTGGACTTGGTGATTCTTGTGGGTCCCTTCCAACTCGGAATATTCTGTAGCAAACTTCAGAGACAGATCAGATTGCTCAGGATCTTGTCTGAATATTCTTAAAGGAAATTTTACCATTGTAGTGATGCCTTTAGTGCTAAGTAAAGCTACCCAGTTTGATAGCTCAAGAATTATTCATCCAAACTAAATCAGGCAAGAGCAGCAGGAGGCCAGCATGGGTGAGCAAGGAGCTCCTGAAAAAGCACAGAATAGGTGAATGTGGGTACAGCGGTCCCAGGAGGAATGGAGATACACTGTCTGACTGTATAAGGATGGGGGCAGGAAAGCCAAAGCCCACCTAGAGCTGAATGAGGTGAGGCAGGTGAAAGGCAGCACAAAGGTCCATAGCAGCAAAAGAAAGGCATGAGGAAATGTAGATCCACTGTGAAGAGCAGAAGGGTCTTGGTGGCAACAAAGGGCACAAAAGGCCCTTCTGCTCTGAATAGTGAACAGTATCCTCAAGCTGTGCCTTTATTAGGAAGACCAGCCTTCAGGAGCCCCAGGATTTTGAGACAAGGACAAATATTGAGCAAGGAAGACTTACCCCTGGTGGAGGAGAATCAAGTTAGGGCACATTTAAACAAATGTGCAGCCATGGGACCTGATGGGAGGCATGCATGGGTGCTGAGGGTGCTGGCTAATGTCACTGTGAGGCCACTTTTGATTGTCTTTCAAACATCATGGGGACTGGGAGAGGTTCCTGAAGAGAGGAAGAATGCAGATATTGCTTCAGTCTTCAAGAAGGGGAAGGAAGAGGATCCAGGGAACTACAGTCTGGTCACCCTCACCTTTATCCCTGGGAAGGTGACAGAGGATATAATCATGGAAGCCATTTTCATAGAAGTGGAGGTCAGGAAAACTATTAGGAGTATTAGGCATGGATTTATAAAGGCTAGATCATACTTGACCAGTCTAACACTTTTCTATGATAAAAACACTGGGTTGCTGAATGAAGGGAGAACAGAGGATACTGATTGTGCTTTTATTAAGGCTTCCACTGCTGGAACACTGGAACACAGCATCTTCATTGACAATCTGATGAAGTGTGGGCTAGATAAAAGGAGAATGGCATGAACTGAAAATTGACTGAACTCTTGGACTCAAAAAGTTCTGACTTGTGGTACACAGCCATTTTTGATGTCCCCCGGGAGTAGACTTATACTATTTAACCTCTTCATTAATGACCTTCAAATACAAACATATTGTAGCCACACAAGCCTGCAGACAATATAGAACTGGGAAGAGTGTCTGAAATGCCAGGGGGTTGTGTTGTCATTCAGAAGAGAACTGGGCCAAGAGGAACCTCACAATGTTCAGCAAAGGAACATGCCATATCTTGCAGCCCTTGAAGAGAAATAGCTCCATGCACATTACACGTTGGGAGCTAACTGACTGGGAGGTGGCTTTGTACAAAAAGGCCCTGGAAGCTGGACACCAAGTTGACCACAAGCCTGCAATGTGCCCTTATGGCAAAGAAAGTGCAAATTTGGGCTGCATTAGGCAGAGCATTGCCAGCAAGCTGTAGGATGTGATCCTTCCTCTCTGCTTAGCACTGCTGACACTCAGTACAAGAAGGGCATATAATGGAGTGAAGAGTCAAGGAAAGGGTCAGGAAGATGATTAAGGGACTAAAGCATCTGTCATATGATGTGGGGGCTGTTCAGGCTGAAGGAGAGATGGTTCAGGGGGATCTTATAAGTATGTGTAAATAAGTGATGGGGGGTGGGTGTAAGAAAGAGGAACCAGACACAGGAAAAATTTCTTAAATTAAAGGGTTTCCAAAAATTGGAATGGGCTGCCCAAGGAAGTAATGGAGTAACCATCCCTTGAAGTGTTCAAGAAACAACTCAATAGTTTAGTTTTAATGGTGTTGTTTGGTCAAAGACTGGACTCAATGATCTTGGAGGTCTTTTCCAACCTTAATTGTTCTGTGATTCTGTGACAATTCAGTGGTGCACAATGCAGGGAGAAGAGAAAATTAGGACAAAATGAAGGAAATACATTTTTTTTTGTTTACTCTTCAGTTGATCAAACAATAGAAAAAGTTTCTGAGATAGGTTGTGGGATGTCCATTCCTGAAGATAATAAGAACCCAACTGATCACAACCCTCATCAACCCAATGCTGTGTACTTTGCTGTGTACTCACTATTTGCTGTGTACTGTTGTGTGTGGTTTTGCCTGTGTTTCTATCCTTTGTACCTTGAAGGCAGCCTCTTATCATGACCTGCCTTGGGTGTGACCCAAGTCAAGGCAAAGGAGTTTAGCCCACTACCCATGGACAGAATGATTCATGGTTCCTGTACCACGAATTTGCTCTCTTTATGTGCATTGTTCACTCATGTGGAAAGCTGCTTGACTCCTTCAAAACAGAAAACTAATGCCATCATCAGATTGTTTCTAGTTCCCCAATGAAAGCTAATTACATTAAAATGTAAAATTGAATCTCAACAGATTTGTTATTTCAAGCCTCAGGGCTGCTGATCTCAGGGAGTCCTGGAAGCTGGGTGAGCAGGACAGACTCAGACACTTGAGATGTTTATTAATTAGCATGAACAGTAAAGTTCTTCATGCACTAGTACCCCTGTTTCATACTGAGTTCCTAATGAAGATTTTCCTTGCCTATGCATCAGTTCAGTTTAGGGATAAAATGGCCCGAGATAGTTTGGAACAGGATAATGTCAAGGAAAGGCTAACAGGCTGAAGATGGGCAGCATGCTTTGGGAACTTCATTTCTCCAATGAATATCTAACAGAAGTGCTTGGCCTCTGTAGGGTGATTAGAAAAGCCACAAGGAAGAGCTTATTATTCCTTTGACATGAAGAGAAAAGAGGTTGGGTTATTCAGTGTCCCTACAGTGTTCTTATTCACAGAACAGAAAGTTGCCTGATAGTATGGTCACAGCAGCATATCGAATTTACCCTTCTTATTGAGCATTTCAGTCCAAAGGAGTGAAAGACATCAGCTGAGCAAAGGCTGCTACAAGAGGAGGTCAGGCAGCCTCATTTGTGTGACAGCCTTTGGTCAGAGCACTGCCTGGGCCAGTGTGTTTTAGCAGAGCAGGGACAGGGCTTAGTGCCATGTGGGCATGGCTGGGTTGCTGTTTTATACCACCCACAACATCACTGTGGGTGTGGTTTCAGGGGGAAGAAAGAGTGAGTACCCCTGAACATGCAACATTTTTGCCTCTCTCTCTCTCCATTGGATCAGGATCAGCCCTGCCCCTCTGCTGCCCATTGCCCATTGCCCATTGCTTTCCTCTCAGTCCTAGACTTGATGCAGGTGCACGGTGCTGAAAAGCAGCGCTGGTGCAGGAGGCAGCTGCAGGGAGCAGAGCGGTGGAGGTGAGCCCGAGCCCAGCCAAGTCTGAGCTGAGCTGGGTGGAGCTGGGTGGAGCTGGGTGGAGCTGGGTGGAGCAGTCAATAGCGCCAGGGCTGGTACTGGAAACAGCGGCACAGAGTTGAGTCAGGCGTCTGAAGCAGTGGTGCAGTGTGGTGGGTACAATCGTACTTTCAGGGGTTTGTCTGTCATTGTCTTCTGCTGTTCAGGCTCAGGGACCGAGAGAGTGCTGTGTTGAGTGACTGCCACCTTGTCTTTGTCTGTGGACAGCCATGTGGTGCCGGGCATAGGAAGAGCCACCATCTTGGCTTTGTCCCAGGGCCACGTGGAACAAAACTGAGATGGTGAATACCTTTTGTAGGCAAACCACCTTCCCTTTTTATGCACTTTTGTTAATAATATTTCTGCTGTTACTGTGCATCTCTTATTCCATTGCTTGCTGCTTTCAGTAACGTGCTATCTCAAACCATAGTCTCTACCTTTGTCCCTCTCTTACTGCAAGGGGAGAGGCTTATTTGGAGTTTAATTTCTGGCTGGTGTGGAATCATCACGATGTAGAAGCACTGCTGATCGTGTGCTGAGATAAAACCAAAGGGACAGACACTGTGCTCTGCAGTTTTACTCTCAACGAAGGACCCTCCAACAGGGCATCTGAACAGAGTCATAGGAGTGGAAAAATATTAAACCATTATAACCAGATTAGCTAAATATGTCCCTGTCAGAGCCACTGAGAAGGTAAGTTTTTAACGGTCCGAAGTGCTGGACATTGTCCCAAGAGAAATCATGAAAATAAAGTCCAAAACATTTATAAATAGCTAATAAATATATTGTTTTGAGCGTACTGTATATAGACATTGGATGGTCTAGATGATTTAGAGTCCTTTGTAAATCTGAATGTCCAGTGGGAGAAATATTAAGGAAAGGAGGGAATCTGTATTATAACTAACAGCTTTTCTCCACTCTTCTTGTGCAGAAGAATGAGAACAAGTATATAATTTATGGGAACGAGCATATTGCAAAGACTGATTCTTTCAAGATCCCTTTGGTTAAGCAAAAGTGCATCCCTCATCCAGAGCTCGCTCCCTCCACAACATGGATTCAGCTTGGAGTCATCATATTCTTCTTAATAATTTTTGGGTTATTCTCTGGCCTCCTGACCCAAATTAAAATACTCGTGTCAACTTTCTTTTATCCTGATATCGAGATGAAACGGATACATTATTTACATGCAAAATTACTCAAAAAAAGAGCAAAGCTACAAGAGGAAACTGGGAAGAGCATGTTTGCAAGAACGGTAAGCCATGAGTTCTGGGGAAATAAATAAACCTTCTCATTGGGTGGTAGCCAGATCTAGGAAATACTTAAACACTTGTTAACGTTAGTTATGTGCTAATAGACTTTCTCCAATGCTCAGGAGCCAGAGACATGTTGCCTAATGGTAAGATTAGATCATCTAATCATTTTGTTCTGTACTTCAGCACACATGTCTCAGACATGACATTGGTATGCCCAAATGACTATGTGCTGGCAAGAAAATACTTCTTATTCAGAGTCGTCCAGAGAAGAAACTTTGTTTTCGTGAACATATGAAAAGCACTTAGAGTATTCCTGAATCTAGACAGCAAGTGCTAGGCAGTAAGAGCAGCCCTAAACGTAGAGAAGGATATTCTGGTATTGTTTAGCAATATGGAAGGTGGCTGCAGACATATAGTTTGTTTAAGTTTGGCTTTTTTCAGCCTTCAATACTGACTATACAAGGTACTAGTGTCTGGGTGATCTTAACTCAGTAATACTATCATACAGATCATATTTCTGCCTTTTCAGGTCAACTTTTGGTTTCCAATATTCAAGGCAAGAGAGGCAGTGAGGAAGAAAGAAAGGAGTGTAGCAGAATGACAGGATGATGTGAAGGAGACCAAGTGAATCTTTGGATATGGCTGAGATGCTTTAACTCCACCTGTGTTTTGCACCATCTTTCCTACAGAATGTCAATTCTAAAATGTAAAAATTTCACACTCAAAGGCTGAGCAGCACTATTTTGGAAAAGATGCCATTGTGGATAGTGCACAGTTCACCACAGACTGCCCTGGATTGCATTAACAGTTGTTTTTCAGCTTGGGGTTTGCATTATCTGGTATTTGAGAAAATAATGGATGATCTGTTCTTGTGTCTAAAAGCAATAAAATAGTTTGGCTTTTAGGACTACAGCAGAAACCTCTTTGGGTTGAGCTAACAGAGGATATAATGACAGCAGCAGGTTTATATTCTTCACTTTTGCCAGACACTGAAGACAGAAGACACAGCAAAGGCTGTCCATTGCCATCTGGGATGGCCAAGAACTGGGACTTAGATGTTTCTAGACATTTTTATCTATTTCTCAAGCCTCAAGCCCTTCAGCCTGGATCTTTGCCATCCCTAGTTTCTAGTCTCCTACCTAGTCTCCCACCCAGAATTCCTTACTTGGTCCTAGTCTCCCACTTCAACATATCCATAGACTGTATCACTTGTGCAGATTGTACAATGCCTTTGATAATCATGAGAGGTCATGTAACAGGTAGAAGTGAGAATGGCCACAAGAGCTAGAATAGGAAGGAATCAGATCCTGTGGGTGCAAACATGGTATCTTTAAAGTAATGTAAGTAGAGGTGAACCATGTTTCAAATCTTGAAGACTGAGGAAGCTTGCAGAAGAGATAAAAATGGACTTAATTATGTTGCATAAACACCAATGACTTCAATGAAATAAAAATGAGCCAATACTGAAGTGCTTCACCTATTCAACCAACACTGGTGATGTGACCTTCATATGATACAAGAGCAAATGCAAAATGCCTGAAGACGTAGGAATGACTTATGTAGCTTTAGAGATTTAATGTAGAGCTAAAAAACATACCCAACAGGCAGTGTATTTCTGATTTTCAGCCACAGCCAACTTCCTTTTTTAGTCTGGATAATAGGAAATTCTGCTCTCTTCCTCTATAATACATGCATGGTTTCAGGACAGCCATTGATCAATGTCTCTGTTATCTGAATGCATTAAGACTTAAAACTCTCCAGTAGCAAATGTCAGAAGTTATTTTCCACTTAAACCACTGAAAAACACAAAGACTGTTTTTCTTTGGGCCTTCCAAAGTCTCACTTCTCCATGCATGCAGATGGTTCAGGTTGCTGGTGTGACAACAATTTGTCTCTGGGAAACAGTGCTGGATTAAAGCCATGCATTATTGAGGGTTGTGCTGAATGTCTCTGAGAGGCCTGACTATGTCCTTTTTGCTAAAGTGGGACAGCCCTGAATAGTAGCAGAATGTCAGCTTGTATTTTAGGTGCTACTGTCAAGCACCATTAGAAAGAAGCATTATGGTGAGAGAAATGCAATTAGAAGGTTACTCTAAATTTGGACTCACAGAACAGAGTAGCTATCCAGGTACTATTGATAAGAGGATCACACTCTTGTTATCATTGCAGATGAAAGGGGAAGAGTTACATGTCAATAAGAGCTGATGTATATTTGGCAGAGTTCTGACTCATTGATGGCAGGAGTTGGATGTGCTCCTTTCAATCCCACAGGACAAGCTGGTGAGAAGCCCACATATGGGGGCAAGTCTGATTGACAGCACTACCACAAAACACCATGCACTTATCATTAGGAAGAACACTTTGGTTTGGAGTTTCTTGACTTTCCTGTTTAATAGTGTTGCCACTCAGAATACCTTTTCACTCTGTTCTTCTACAAGGAGCACACAAAAGCTTTTCAGCCCATGGGAATGGTTCATCAAAATTACTCAGATATTGGTCAGTCATTGGGAGAGATGCTTAAATCTGTTAGGATTTTCGGTTCTGTAGTATAGTCTCAGGACAATGCCATGTCTGTATTTTTCATTTACTTAAGGAAATTCAGCCAGTGTTGAATATGAACACTCCCCATGCTACCTGTCAGGACAATTAAATATTGCTTAGTTTGCCCTTCAGACTGATAAAAACCAATCCTTCTTGGGTAACTGTGGGAGGATGGATTGTAGGAGAATAGAGATAGTGCTGCAGGCAATCTCACCCCAGAGGAGTTGCAGCTGTACTAATTACCAAAGAGTAGGAACAGCCCTGCCCTTAATAGGTCACAGCTATGTCCAGTATGGAGGGGTGTTATAAAAGAGTGGCTTAGCTGGCAGAAAGTTAAGAGTTTGTTGGCTCTGCTGCAAGCAGTAAGGATCAAGTGGTTGTGCAAGGGATAAGAAGGAGTCAGTGTTGCAAGGAGCTGCCTGTGAGAACTCACAGAGAGAAGGTATGGAAATTTTACAGTAGGATTATAAATGGATGGTGACAGTCCATTGCCATCCACCATTGATTGGTGCCAAGCACTGAGCCCAACAGATACCTAATTGTAATTCTGTACAACATGTTCAGTTCTGGTAAATATTTTACCTAGATGCTTGACCCCACTACCAGTGACAGAAGACATGGAAAAGCCCAATGTATTTATTTATTTTGGTCCTTGAAGGTAAGACTGATCTTTAGCCATAGAGCTCTCAGACCAGAAGGAAAGGCTGGAGCAAGGAAGACTTACCCCTTGTAGTTAGAGCCCTTAAACACCATGAGACATGAGGAGAGGTATCCATGGGTATTGAGGGTGCTGGTTGATGTCATGGAAAGGTGCCTTTATTTTTTGTAAAAGGTCATGGTGATCAGGAGACATTACTGAGGACTGGAAGGAAGCACACATCACTCCCATTTTCAAGCAGGGCAAGAAGGAAAATCTGAGAAACTACAGATTTGTTAGACTCATCTCAGTCTGTGGGAAGGTGATGGAACAATTTCCCCTGGTAGCTGCTTCTGAACATAAGGGCCAGGAAGTTGACTGGTACATCACTGACACACAAGAAAAACATTTTTACTGCAAGGGTGGCCAAACACTGGAATGGGATGCCCAGGGAGGTTGCCACCTGACAAATATTGTTACCATTACACTCAGACAAGAGTCCTATACTTGAGTCCTAATGCACACTTTGTTTCTGTGATCATACACATGCATACCTGTATGCTGCACATGACCTGAATGGCAGGCAAAGGAGATCAGTTTGCTCTGCCCCCATCTCCCTAAACCTCGTTTATCAGGGAAAATGACACATTCTGCACCTTTTTTTTTTTTTGTAATTTTTTAATAAATAAAGTCCACCTTCTATACCTTAAAGCTGAGTTTTATCTCAGCAGTAGGATGGTTCTTACCCTGACCTGCAGTACTAGACCTATTCCTTCAGCTGCTCAGTGTCTTTCTTCAGCTGTACAGATGAAAAGGCAGCTCTGTAACTCCCCTGAAATTACACAGAGACACACTTGCATTCTCTCCAGACCTTATTTTCTTTTTGTTTTCTTCCATTTGTTTCTGTCCTATGAGCATGGGAAGTCCAGGGTTTGTTTATCTTCAGCTGTCTCCTCTGCAAGTTGTTCAGCTATTTTCTTGGCCTCTCTGCTAACCATAACCCCCAACCACAAGATTCAGTTGTTCCTTTTTCTTAAAAAAAAAGTCTACAAGTTACAATAAAAAAGTGTTTCACCCACAATTATTTCTGTTCCTCTTCTTGCCTACCCTCTCCTCATATTTCCTACATTTTATTTTGGCTCTTTTCTTCTGTCATTCATAGTCTTCTTTCCTCTTTTAGTATGTTTTCTTCATTTCCAACAGACCATTCTTTCTCATCCATAAAAGCATACAATGCTTTTCTTTCTGCTGAGCACAAGGGAACTTTAGGTGTAGTTGAAATTAAGGATTTTTATTCATTTCTTGGTGTAATAGAAAATTTCAATATCTATTAATATCATGTTACTGGGCTTTGTCTCTAAATAACTCTCTAGGGCTTGTCAGAAACACATTCAGCACTAAGAACAAGAGTCTGAGAAGTCTGGATTTGGTTTTTGACTCAGTCATCTCTGTCCTTCTCTCAGCTCACAGCAGAACTCAACTTCCTTTGTAAACGCCCTTCACTTGTGGAGGAGCTGTTTGATTTACTGTAAAAAATCCTCCAATTGGATCAAATCTGGTTTGTAAAATTAATGAAAGGCTGACCTGATTGTCTTGTGAAGGTAATGCAGAGAGACGTGCTAGTGCTCCTGACCCTCCTGACAAACAAGGACGTTTCCCTTCAGCAACCGTGTTAATGGACCTCTCCTTATCAGCACCTCATACCCCCAAACCTGGCTGGCTTCTAAAGCCAAGCCAAGCTAAAGGCTTCTTTTCTTCTGTGCTAGTTTTGTTGCAGCATTTCATGTGAGCAGCTGGGTGTGCAAAGGATGCTGGGCTGTAACTGCTGTCACCGTGACCCCTGCTCTGTCAATATTGTCACACTGACTCGCTGCTTTTCATCCCAGTTTAAATAGCCCAGAGATGCAGTTAAAAACTAAATGGATAATCAAAGCTTTTCCTCTAATTCTGCTTTACATCGCAAAAGTGGAGAGTACTGATCAAAGGATCGCTCTGCTGCTAATAAAATAAAGCCTGAGAACAGGGATGTGTTTGTCGGCTTTAGGGGCACAGATTTCACGCCGTGAGCACCCTTCACGGGTGCTGCTGTGCATGGCAGTACCTTCCTCCTCCATCCACTGCTGATACCTTGTACCTGCCCTGCCCTCCAGTGGCCCAGAGCAGCCACAGGAGCCGGGATTGCTGCTCTGCAGAGATCCACTCGTGATGCTTCAGGCTGAAGAGAGAGGCGCTGCCGGTGTGGGTGCTTGCAGCACAGCCGCGAGTTTCACGGGGGGCGAGCTGAGTGCCAGCAATAAGCACGTACCGTCCGCACGAGGCTTTCCCTGGCAAATGATGGGGATGAAAGCAGTACTGTGCAATCGGGGATCAGATCTCCCAAACTGCTTTTCTGCTCCTGCCTCTGGAATCCACATCACCTGGGAGAATGGAGTACTAAAGATCCTAAATTTCTGTCTGGGTGGGGAGAGAGATGAAAATAGTTAACAGAATTTTTTCCTTACTTTAACAAAATGTTTGAATCTTTAACCTTTCCATACAAGAAAGAGGTGGAAACCAGTAGCATTCCAAGGAGAAGTGCTAAGCAAAGAAAGGAGGTTCTGTGTTTTAGCCTTGACAAAACAGTTCCTTGGCTCCTCTGCACAGACACTGCTCCAGAGAAAAAGGGTTTTAATGCAGCAATATCACCTCTCAAAGCAATCAGAGTGACCAACAGACTGAAGGAAGTGTCAATGCAAACAAACCTTTTTCTCAGTAGGTAGTGGGGAAGCCTGAGGATTATGACTAAATGAAATAAAATGCAAACATCTGGGAAAGCAATTATTGTCTTCCTTTCCCATGAAAGGCTCAGGACAACTGTGTGGGCTGCAGAAGTCATCTCTAAACCACCTTTCCAACCTGGTGGGTGGCATCTGTTGTCTTAGCACAACATTTATAGAACAGAGCAAGAACTTGAGAATGTAATGAGCAAGTGATAGCTCAGGGATGAGATTTTAGAATGAATTCAGAAGTCTTGTCAGGGTCTAGTAACTGAGGTACAACTGAGAGCCCAGTCAGCGCTTCTTCCAGTGCTCCAGTTCAGTACTTGTATTGACAATTGTAATCCCATTGAATCCCAAACTATATGCCTCCTTAAAAAATCCCACACTACTGTTTTTGGCTCTGCTGTCACTCCTTCCTGGTGTTTTGGAATAGAGACCTGGGCAGTCCCAAAATTACATCCCTGTGAAGATCCCACCATTATAGTCTAGCCCATGTAAGGGGAAAAAGAACAAGGATGACAGGGATTTGCAGTCTGACAGTTTCAACATTAGTAGGAGTACCTGAAAGACACAGTTGAAATTCTTTCGACACCTCACAGTTCTTCAAGGGTTATTACTTGGAACCTTGGGGCTTGGGGTAGGATTCAAGTACTAGGGCCAGCACGTGTCATGGCAAAACAAATAAATACAACAAACCTGACAGGCTCAACAGCTTGTTGCACCCAAGGATGCAAAAATACAGCAGATGATTTGGTGTAAATCCCAGTTCACAATATGCAGGTAATTTCCTTCATCTGCACAATAGACAAGACTCACTGGAATTAAAAAGTAGGTGTTTCTTAAACAAAAAAATAGTATAGCCCTATAGGAAAAACAGTCCATGGTACAGAGCAGTAAGTATGAACATAGGGAACAGAAATTCTTTGCTAATTATACAGGAAGAAGCTCACTCATTTCTAATCTAATAAAAATGAGCAGGAAACCTAAAAATATCATACATTTTTCCATATATAATACATGTTCATAGTTTGGAGATTACTCTTATCAAATTTCTGCTCTTCTTCCAATGTAGCAAAAGATTAATTAGAAAGAATGGATTTGTGGTTGACCTGCACTGTTGGTGAGACAAAACATAAGAAAAGACAGGCATCCTTCATAGAAGAAAGTTCCAGTTCTGAGAGGCAAAGATGGGCTGAGTGGAACGCAGCTGCAGAGTAGGAATCTGCACCATAGTTACACAGCCTGTAAAATCTTTGGAGATAATCAATGGAGACAAACCGGCATTGCAAGAAAACTGCCCCCCTCATCCCAAAGAACAGCTCCAGACAGATTCATCTAACCTGTGTGAGATCTTGAGATAAAAAAAATTGCAGAAGCACCTCTTTCTCTGTTGATTGTAAAGGGAGACTGGACAAAAAACTGAGATGCAAAGCACGACACAGAAGTCTGGTGAACTCTGTTTCCTTGTAATAGTGCTGGATTGATGGTTCTGCTGCTCTGCCACCCAAAGATACACCTGAGAAATGGGAACTGGTGGTAGACCTTCTTGATGATACCCATAACTGTCCTCCATCCTCTTACAAGGAAAACCCTCTTTTTCTCTTTAGAGACTCAAGAATTACTGACCTGATATGAGTTTGCTTTTCATAAAAGCTCATACATCACTGTATGCCTATGAATACAGCAGGAACTGCAAATCTGTTTTCCACTATCAAAACAATAGTAACTATAAGATGTTCAATGTGTATGTCTTAAAATACACAGCACTTTCTGTGCCTGTTTGGCCCATGGGTTGCCCAATACAGGTTACATTGTTTCTACACACAGGCCAACTCCTTGTTCAGGTGATTTTGTGTTGGCCTCGTTTCTCTCTGTGGTGTTTTTGGCTGGGGTAGAGTTAATTTTCTTCACACTGGCTAGTATGAGGTTATGTTTTGGAGTTGTGCTGGAAACAGAATTGATAAATCAAAGATATTTTCATTATCAATGAGCAATGCTCACACAGCATCAAGGCCTTTTGTGTTTCTCACCCCATCCCACCAGCAAGAGGGCTGGGTACAAGGAGATGGGATGGGACACAGCCAGGACAGTTGCCCTCAACTGACCCCAGGAATACCCTGGACCATATGTTCATGCTCAGCATGTAAAACTGGGAGAAGAAGCAGGGGGAACATTCAGAGTGCTTTCCTGGGGATGCCTGAACACCTGCATGACAATGGGGAGTGAATTTCTTGTTTTGCTTTGCTTGTGGGCATGGCTTTTGCTTTACCTATTATACTGTCTTTATCCCAACCTAGGAGTTTTCTAACTTTTACTTTTCTGGTTCTCTTCCCCACCTATCTGGGGGGGAATTGAGTGAATGTCTGTGTGGTACTTAGCTGCCAGGTGGGATTAAACCATGGCACTCTCTTATTTTTTTCCCAATGGCAGCTGCTTAAAAAGAAGAGCTCTTACATATGAAAGTGCAACTTTAAACAACATTCAAATTCTCCAAATCAAAATTTGACCAGACATGGTAGCAGAATCACGCTTCTGAAAGTACAACAATCTCTGAAAATGGAAATTAGATAAATTGAGCAAAAGAGATTTTTTTTTAATTAGGAGTCCTATCCTACAAAAAACAAAGTTATATTAGGAAAAACCTAATTTTCAGTTTAAAAGGTTTTTTGACATTAATATATTTTGGTTTTGCTCTGGTGATCTCACTTCATAAGCCTTCAGGTGATGGATGTGTGTCTCTCCATAAAGCCAGAACACAAACTATTACTGTAGGTGTGTTCACATATATGGTTGGCAGAGGTTTGCCAAGGATGCAACAAGGGAAAGAGCTGAACTCACCAAAAAAAGCTTGGTGGTGCAGTTGGCAGGCACAAAATATATAAAGGTCTTTAAAGACAGTGACATGGAAATGTGGCAGCAGCTCCAAAGTAGTGTGTTCTCCTGAATCAGCATATTTCTGTACTGACCCCTTCCAGATAGGGAAAGTTTGAAAAATAAAATTCAGCATCTGCTCTCAGAATTCTCTGCATTGCCAAGAACAACAGAGATCTTCCTAACTTATAAAATTAGTGAATTAGGGTTCATCTCTTGGGACCTAATGGAGCAGGAGTTTAAAAAATGTTCTTAAACACCATTGTTCATAGCTTTTACTTTATTGGGTATCTGAAACCTTCTAAAGATAAACATTAAGAAATACCATCCCAAAACTTACATACTTTTAAGAATGTACAGAGCTGTTGCCACATTATAACTGTAGGAGTTTTTTTTTTTTTATTATTACTCCAGTTTCTAAAAGGAATTTTCCATTTTTTACAGCAAAAGTATTTTCAAAGATAAATTTCAATGACAATTTTATGTAGGAAACCAAGTATAGTGCTTATTGGTTGCTCTTGTTTCATGCTGGCTCTTGAGAAGTTGATTGTGGATTCATTGCTGGACCCAGAAGGAACTGCTGGTGGGGGCAGCAAGGTCATTTTCATTTGCTTTTATCTACAGAGAAGAAAAAGACAATACCATATCATCTTTCAAAAGAAAATCTCTTCTTTGCAATTTGTCACTCAGAGGTAATAATGGAGAAGAAGTGCTAGGAGCTAGAAAGAATGATTATTGCTCCCTCACTCTACTGAAGCTTTAGCCTTTAGTCCTCTCTATTATAAAAGCTTTTCCCTTAGGACAGAGAAAAACAAATAGGATTCTGCACTCTGTTGCTGCTACTGATGCCCTGGATGAGGTTCACTGTAAGGTAGCTTTAAAGAATGATACCATGAAATGTGGAAAAGCTAATTTCACCCTCTTACCATAACAGGTTTGTTCCTGTCCCATATTAATTAGCACTAAGAACAGACTCCTTTTATCTGAGATGCAAACTGGGGCTTTCTGTTCACCTACTGGGAAATCATTTCACAAACTAGCTGATCTCATTGTTGATACACATATGCACCCAAAACTTCAGCTTGGATTTTGGCATCCTTCCTGTCACTCACTGTTCCCCCAACCCATGTTAATCAACTCCCCTGCAGTAGCAGACAACATCTCAGCTGAAGCTGGCACACAGCAGCAGCATGGTTCGACCAAGCTTGCTGAAGGACTTGCCTAGTTTTTACCTTTCCTGAAGCATTTCCTCTGCTTGTTAAACAGTTACAGAGTGAGGTGCTGCCACTAGTCCTTGTTCCCTTGTCACACCCCACTCATATGCTGCACTGCATTGATCTTTGCTTGGTTCTTCTGAGAGACACTTCAACTCACCAAGGCAACAGAAAACTAACCCAGAAAACAAAGCTAATTGATTTCTGCCCACAGAAAGATCTGCCAAGCACCAGGGCATATACAAGGACTGTCAATATCCAAGTCACTCACTGTGAACACTGCAGAGGAGGGAAGGGGAGATGCTGGGTGTTACTCCTTTAAGCAGTGATGAGCTCACTCTAATTCAAACACTGCTGGCACTGCCTGCAGCACCTTTATTCGTGGAATCACAGAATGGCATGGGTTGGAAGGAAGGTTAAAGATCATCTGGTTCCAGCCCCTCTGCCATGGGCAGGGATGCCTTCCATTAAACCAGGCTGCTCAGATCCCCATCCAACTTGGTCTTGAACACTTCCAGAGATGGGGCATCCACAAATTCTCCGGGTAACCTGCTCCAGTTCCTTATCAACTTCACAGTAAAGAATTTCTTCCTAATATCTAATCTAAACCTAATCTCTCTTTCAGTGTAATGCCATTCTACCTTGTCCTACAGTAGTAGGACATGCTCTTGTAAAAAAATCCTTCTCCAGCTCTCTTATAGGCTTCCTTTAGGTACTGAAAGGCTGCTCCAGGTCTCCCTGGAGCCTTCTCTTTTTGTGAAGACAGCTTTTGTTTTTTCAAAACAAATTTGTCAACTTAACCCAAACAGCACATTTGTTGGGGGGTTATTGTCTGTAACACAGGGACACTAACAAATTTAATTTTTTACATCAAGCTGTTTGTAAATTTGGAAGTCAAACAGTCATTTGTACTTCATTTTGTACTCCTGTTGCTAACTGAACTCAGGTTTTGTATGAGCCTTCATACCCATGTCTCAGTCTAGCAGCTAAACTTAATCAGTTTCTTTCAACTGAACTTTTAAAATGAGGTTCTCCATGCCTGGGATGCCAGACTTTTTTCTCGAATTTACAGATACCAAGACAACTCAGCTTCTGAGAGGGCTTATTTCAGACAAGTCTGTCACCAGATAGACAGTCTGCTACCCTTTTGTTTTCTTAAAGTTTCAGAGAAGCATTAAATAGTTATTACTAAGCAAAAGAGATGGTTACCTGCAACAGCCAAAACTGGGGAATGAGCCTGTTATTTTTGTGAGACAGGTGTTCCTGAGACCGTGCCTGTATATGGTGCCCTCTTGACAGGAACAGGTTGACATACCTGCAATAAAATGTTTGAAATCTTTCACTATTTTGTCTTCTCTTGCAATTATTATTTGGACAAAATTAAAATAGAAGTCCTATGATAATCCATCTTTCTATGAAATGCATCTCAACACTTTCATTTAACTTCTCTCTGGAAAAAATCTCTTCCACTGGGATTAAGCTGTTTAGTCCTCAGCTTTCATCAAGAGCTGGGTGGCTAAATCTGTTCATTGTAATAATCCAATTCTAAATCCATTTTTTAAAGAAACAATCCACCTCATTTTATGGATTCTTCTATCTGTTAGAGTATTCACATTTTCCAGTGATGTTTTTAATACATGTACATTTTAATACAGGTAAGAGAGGTAAATAAATATCAATGAAACAAAGCAAATTCTGACTTGTGTAAATATCTATCACTCACTATTCCAGTTGCTGGCTGCAGAAGGCTGAGCTGGTTGAAAAATCTCCTCTGAAGATATGCTGCAATTGATATTTGGGTAAAGGGAAAATTCTCTCTAGGTTTGATGGGAAATGGAAACCACTATGTTCATGGAAGTCTTTCAGAATTGTGTAATTATCAAATTTCTTATAAATTTCAGTTTAGTTTAGTTTTGATACTGTATTATGTGTATGAACAGTCAGGCAGCTCACTACATCCTGTGAAATTGTGGTCTTTGGAGGAAAGCATCATTCAGCCACTTTCACATGCCCTTCTCAGTCCATCAAGAACAGCAGAAAGAAATATACAGAATTATTTTGAGGGCATTTCACTGGGCTTTATTTCACATGGATTCAAATTTTAGATCCTGCAGTGAATCCCACTGATTCAGGTGATGATTTTAAAATGTACTTACTCAGTGTGCTTATGAAAATCCTATTCACAGTACACTGAGGATGCAACAGCACCATGGATGCTTGCACAGTAAATAGGCACTGAAAATCCAATCTTTATGTATTTGAAATATTTCTCTTTAAAAAACAGAAGAGAACAAAAGCTTAAACAGAGCTATCTTGCTTGGCCCAGTAGCACCCTTTGCACATGTTCAGATTTTAACACATCCTTGCTGGAACACAGCAAAATGTTCAATACTCTGCAGGGTTTAGCTCAAAATATCTGATCCATGAAAGAATTAGAATTTTTTTTTTATTTTTTCCTTGGTGCAATATTTCTTCCTGCATATGAAATTTGGGCTCTCTGATTTTCTGTGAAATCAGTGATGAAATGTAGCAGTTAAATTACTCAGAAGCAAAACTTTGTCTGTCCACTTTTATTGCAAGTAGGACATGATTATTTTTAAAAGTACTGAGGCTTAGTTCACGAGCTGGACAGACTACTGTAAGAGCAGGAACTAGTCTATAATATTTTTCTGTAAGATAAAGAGCAACAACATTTGAGTCCTTCATTTCCTTTCCTCCCACCTTGGCATATTTTGATTAGTAAGGAAAATTACCATTGAATCCCCAAACTTCTTTTCCCAAGAGCTAGTTATCCTCATGTTGTACAAGGCATTACAGAGATTTATTAGTTTAATTAACCTGTTCCCGCTGTCTGACTCGTTTGTAGACATATGGAGGGAATGGTGGACGGGAGACATATTTGCCTTCTCCTGCTGTGACACTGAAAACTCCACCTTCATAAACCACTTTGCCTCTTGAAACTGTCACAACTGGAACTCCATGGCAGACCATTCCTTCAAATATATTGAAGTTATTTGCCTGGTGATGTGTCTTTGCAGATATTGTCCTGTGTTTGCAAAACAACACACAAAAATTGCTATGATTCCTGCATTTGACTTCATTATAAAATTTTGATAAATTGATATAGGAAGAAAATTTAGCAACATTATTTAACTACAACCCTGTACAGTACATCATAGAGCAGCTGTAAAAATAGGATAGCACAATAACATTTCATTGAACAGTAATTGCATTTCAAAAGAATGAAGAGAGAGTCAAAAGGATAGAACTCAGCAGCCTTTAAATGCAAAATTTTCCACTACAAAAGAGATTAGTGGGAAAAAAAGCAGGTTCTAATATTTTCTTTGGATAACATGATTTTATTTTGCCTTGTCAAGCGAATATCTATGCACAATTCGATCAGAAAAAGCTCTGACCTTTTAGCTGGAATGACTTGCAATTTCAAGTTTGAAAAGCATGGCTGCAATGTTTCAAAGATTGAGTCTCGCAAATAACACAAAAACCATTTCATTGGAAAGTCAGTAGATGGTAATGATTTTTGGTAATGCTTAGTGTGAGCTCGATTGATTCAATGACTGACAGCCTGAATATCTTAAGGCTGCTAAATAATAATGACATTACACTTCTACATACCTTTCCTCCAAGGGTATTAAGTAAATTAGAACTTCAGACTTCAACAGTACTCATTTGAATGATTGTATTATTGCTTTTTGTATATATAGACCTCATTCTATATGATTTTCATTTTTCTAGACAATTTTTCCAACCCCAACTGGCTACTTTAAAGGCAGAGCCAATGCTAGAGCTGACATTACTATCTGGAAGTCCACGCTGTGTATACTTCCTTTGTGGTCTATTTTCCCTACTAAGGTTCTTACTATATACTGTAATAACAGACTTTGAATTTCAGTTAATTATTTTATTAACTTCCTGTACCCAAGATACAGATTATATATCTTATTTAGAGAGTTTATATTTTTATTGTCATTTATAGTTTCTGGAAAGAAAGAAGCTTCATGCTTTTGGCTACCAGTCGGGCTTTTTCCAGGATGGGTGCTCAAGCAACAAAAATTTATCATGCACATATAATGCATATGCATGCATTCATATTATTCCAGAGACTACATTTTTCTGCAAAGGAATTATAAA
This sequence comes from Peucedramus taeniatus, assembly GCA_013400575.1. Taxonomy (NCBI): domain Eukaryota; kingdom Metazoa; phylum Chordata; class Aves; order Passeriformes; family Fringillidae; genus Peucedramus; species Peucedramus taeniatus. Next base: position 52,390 of record WBNO01032070.1, on the reverse strand, counting down.
AGTCAAAAGAAATATGAAATATTAATAGATTAAAATATTGATCAATTTAGAGATATTTTTTTTAACTTTAGTCAATATCCTTATCAAAATGAGGAAACCACAAAAATATGTATCTTACTTGAAGTATAGCCATTTTGAAAAACAACCATACTAAATATTCAAAATGATTACTCATAAAGAGGAAAAAAGAATTCATGGAGAGATACTTAGTTTCCTTTCATATCATTCTATTGAACTTAGAGTAATTCCTTCTGCTAAGGGCTACATTTAAATCTTGGTGGTAACTGACATTTCAAAGACTATATGTATATGTAAATATCATCTATGACCAGTCTACCCATAGGAGTAAAAGCTTATACAACACACCTTGAACAGAAAGCTTACGTGTGCCTGCTCACCAATATCAGCATCACCTTGTAGGTTCACATTGGGAAAAATCAAATCTCTCTTGTTTTCACTGGTCCTATTGGATGCTGTCAAACAAATTTATCCATGGTTGTTATAATAGCCCTATTAGGAGTTTTTTAACACATTCCTCTAGCTTACTGAATTACCCTTATGGGTCCAATTGCTAGAACAGTAAGTAAGAACAACCATAATATAATAATCCTTAGCATTCTCTGCATATATATCCTATCTACTTGCACAATAGCACCAGGACATGAAAAATGGAGAGGGTAATTTGAGGAAACAGAAAAATAAGCAAGATCCTTCATCAATATGTGAGCTGTTTAAATGTGCTAGAACGGGATCACTAGAGGTAACCATGCCTCAGAGGTAAGGACGTCCTTCATTTAAAGATACAAAATGAATGGAAGTTGGCACATTTAAAAGTAATATCCATTTGTACAGCTAAACCTTGCAATAGGACAAAACACATTTCCAGAGCTTGCCTCAGCAACAAACCTCAATAGAATTCATTTACAACTCTTCTGTTGAAACAAGCTGTTGATCACGCTGCCCTTTCTGAAGGTGAAGTGCATTTTCTCTGATGGAAATCACCAAAATTTGCCTGTGATTTAACCCTTTGACATTATCAATGTCAGTAAAAGTTTCAGGTAGCAAGGAAGCAAACAAATAGAACTAGATGGTATGTTTGGGTCTGAAGCTCACAATTCAGCAACCTTATGCAACAGACTGTTTACAGCTGTATCACCAATTTCAGTAGCAGTCAGCTTAACAAAGTTCTGATGTTTTTTTCTCAGCTAATGGCACAAACAGTTGTAACCCACTAATAATCCAAGAAATCAAGACTGCTACCATGGTAGAATACAACTTAACAGCTGTCTCCAGCATCCCAAGTGATGCCTGACATAAGGGGTTACTCAGCATGAAAACAGATTCTGAGCCCAGGTTTAAAATAAGACTTGTAAAATTATCATATTCTGGTTATAAATTGCGGTGACTCTTGTTTCAAACAACCCTTTCTCAAATGGAGACTGAGATCAGAACAACTATTTCAACATTTAAAAGAACATTCCCCTCTACAAAGAGGGTACTCTAAAGACATCAGGTCCTATATTGTTCTTACTCACATCAGTGTTTCCATGAAGTTCACTTCAGCTGCTTTTGATAATCTGGCTTGCAAAGCAGTTTGAAGCTATTAATATATACATTGGCATTCCTCTAGTACCAAAGAGAAAGACATACTTCTGAAACTGTCTTTTTTCACCACCATACTTCTGTCCAACTAATTTAGAGTCAAAGAGTAATTTAGTCTAAGAACAGCTGACAGATTTGCTCTGTGTGAAGATTCAGTGACTAGTAGTACTGTATTTATTAATGCTCTATGTGAGAAAGGACTTTGCAGCCACTCCTAGAGTATTGTAACTAAATAAACTACAGACTGCAGCTTTGAAACTTGAAAAAGAGCAGCAGCTTAGACTAATGCAGCAACACATAGGGTGAAATTCAAGACTATATAGATAATAAGATCAAGTTATGAATTAACTTTGTTAAGGAGTTAGAGGTAACAGATTTTATCTCAACAAACATGCCTATGCTTCAGTCAGAGATTGAAACAGTAAACAGTGAGTTACAGTTGGCCAGGAGGGGGACATGGATGAAGGGAAACCATTAGATATTAGAGTGATCTTATACCTTTCATAATGCATGGGACATGAAGCTACATCAGCTCTAGAACCAAAACGATGGCTATCATAAGGATTGTCCTTTTAATTTTCAAGGTCACATAAGCAAGAAAATTAAGAATTTAATTACATTCAATGGAAATGGCTACATAACTCACCCAGATTTTTTTAAGAAGTTCAGAGACAGGAATAAGAAGGAATGCTGTGGATGACAGCCCTTAGGCAAGAATAGCTGTTCAACATCTCAGTAAAGGGAGGACACCTATTTTATAATAGATTAATTACCTAATTTGAAACATAATTATAAAGTCTGTAATTGAAAACAGATGCTTTGTTGACAGCTGCCAAAGAAAATCAATTTATGTAGGACTGAGTATTTGAGCTGTAGGTAACCTCTCTATGCTTATAGTGCAGTGTCTCTGAGCTTTTGAGAGGTGGGGGTAGGTGAGAAATGCCAGTTTGCTGAGGACAGTATCAGCCTTTGTGAGTTGCCTCTTCTCATCAATTTCAGATGTCTTTGAACTCTACATGTTGTTAACGCACTTTTCTAAAATCTAGAAAAAAAATATTTCAGCTTTCCGTGTTTTCTGAGTCACCACTCATTTATAATGATAATTAAGAGTTTTACTAAAAAGAAAAGAACAGGAAAAATAAAATAGAGGAAATATAAGAAAGTCTTAGAATCTGTGTGAAAAAATGTTAGCTATAAGCCTATAATGTGGATTAAAAACCTCATGGCCTACTTTATATTAAGGAATTGTAATAACTGCATATGCAAAAATATGCAGGCAACTATTTGTAAAGTTCCTAGCGTCTTAAAAAATATCCTCAATAAACATTACTTTTGAGTAGTCATATGAATTCAAAAGATTTATAGATAAAAAACAGATGCAAGAAGAGGCAGGAAGTTAATGCTTGGGAGCTTCAGATCAAAGTGACTTATGTGAAGAAATGGGATATTTATTTCATGCAATAATATCTCCTAAAATTCATCATTTTAAGGGGGGGAGACAATGACAACAATTTTTTTTTTATTATGGTAAGTAGCTCATTTGTCAAGAATATTATCCAGTCTGGTCCTACCACTTGTTCCAAGCTGATACAGGATGGACGTGAACGTCTGTGAAAGACTGTGGGCAGAAGAGAAGCAGTAATGAGAAATTAGCTTGCAGAAAAGCATAGAAAAGGAGAAGAACACAAATTAGTCTATTCAATGACTAGAAAAGATCTTGAAGTGTTTACAAGGGAAAACAAGTCAAAATTGTAAAGGGAAAATAAAGAATTATTTAATTTTATGGGTAACATTTCTGAGATTTGCTTCTCTGAAGAGACCAAATGACATTTTGGAGACAGCAAGTTACTAGGGAAACAAACATCAAGCACTCTCAGAGAGGCTTATCTTGCTACAGGTCACAGAACCAGTGTCACTGAGGCTGGAAAGCATCTCTGGAGATCATCTATTCCAAGCCCTCTGTTCTGATCAGGGTCAGTCAAAATAGGTTTCTCAGGGCCATGTTAAATTGGGTTTTAAGTGCCTCCAAAGAGGGAGATCCACAATTTCTATGGGCAACCTTAGATCGAACAATGCCAGTGTTTGATCACCACCACTGAAAAACAATATTATGCATCATGTTGAAATGGAATTTCCTATATTTTAATTTTTGCCTATTGTTTCCTTCTCATTTTCTTAATTTGAGATAAGATGTCTTTGGCAGGATTCTGTTGAATTAGTGTATATTCATGCATGCACACTGCTTTCACTTGTGCAGAAGAACATGGGGCTATTGAAAATGCCAGAACATACTTGTCCTATGCATAGATATTTGTACACCTCATTATTTCATTTTGTCTCATTGTGATTAGATGCAGTCATCCATATATTCAGTATTGAAAATTATGCTCATTCATCAAAAGAGTAAGACAGTTACAGCATTATTTATTCTAATCTTCTGCTAACATCTTGGTTTCTTCCTCTCTTATGTTACTAAAAATTACAGGCTGTTACTTGGCAGAGTGCTTAAACATTGTAACATCCCCACTTAAGCCTCTGAGGCTGAAGACTTGACTACAAATGAGACAGACATAGGCTACAGATTTTGGTTCTAACAAGTGCAAAAGATTTAGCCATGAATGTATCCACATGGAAGTAAAGGCATTGAGGGAACATGTGCCAGCTGACAGGGGAACTCTGACATTTTGCTGATTCACATCCAGTCACTGTTTCCCTTAAAATGCAAAAATACCAGAAACAAAGTAGAAAACACATCTTCCTCTCTCATGTCAGGCAGATAGATTACAGTGACCTGTCCTTTTCCTCCCTCCTGTCCCCATCTCAGGCTTCCCACATCTCCTGCTGGTCAGGGGCCCCACTCTGGCAGCTGTGCTGGGGCTGCAGCCCCCCCTGCCCTGCTCAGGGCTTGAGCCCAGCTCTACTAGCACATGTGGGGCACACACTGGGCCTGCTAAAGTGGCCCACTCCAGCAAAGCCCAAAGAGGATGGTGCTACCTGCACAGCCAGCTCTGCCTTTGCAATCAGAAGTATCTAACTTCTCAGCTATATTTAATGAGGGAAAAACCCTGGGGAGTGTGGCTTCCCAATTTGCATGTTGTTATAATGAAGTGGCTGGACTTAGAAAGTTAAACTCCATTAGACAGTTTTTTTTATCCTTATGGGTGTTTGATCTTGCCTTTGGGACCTGATCCAGAGTTTACTTGCAAGGCTCTGACAGGCTACAGTGAATTAATTGAGTCCTAATATCTGCTGGGAGCTGGATGTCTCTTTACAAGATCTTTAGGACCTTCTGCCCCTACTTTACAAGGCATGTTCAGCTCTTTTCACTGCCTGAATACACTGCAGTATTTAGATTCCTTGCTGAGCATTTCTGAAACAAACCCTAGAGATTTTATACTCTTGCTTGCCTTCAAATAGCTAAAGGCATCAGCTATAGAGGACACTGACTTGCTGACAGGTGAAATTCCCTTTCCCTCACTTACTCTGCTTTCTCCTCCTGGAAAAGTCTTTACAGTTGCTTTTGTCTCACAGACTTGGGGCTTTTATATTATCTGTGTGCAGCCACAAAAGAAGCCAGTGAACAGTCTTGATCAAAGCACAGATTAAAATAAGTGCACAGTACAGTGAGTACACATTTGCTGCCTACATGCATTTTCCCAAGGAGTTTTCACAGAACAATCCTGTTTGCACAGACTGTACTTGGGATGCTGAGGGCGTTGAGGTCTGCAATATGATATTTGGTAGCACATGGCTTGCAATAAACCAACAGATCCCTTTAGTATTTTTGTGGCCTTTAATGAATGGAGTAAGTATAAGGAAGCTAATGAAAATACCTACTTTGGCAGGACTCACAACCCATCTTTTGTAATGCAATTTCTAATTAATTTGTACATTTAATGTTTCTTCCCAATAATGCTTGCTGTCATGCAGACCTGCTAAAACCAATATTCAGATGCTTTTAAACACAGTAGCAAATGAGATAATTGTTGATATAGTATTTTCTGCAGAAATTACCAGAAAATGCTACAGAAATAGGCCAGTCAATGAAGCTGATACTTAAAAGGAAAGCCTCAGCTAGAGCAGCAGAGTGCTGGAAGCAGAACGTTAAATTGCAATTGCTCCCAGTTTGCAGAGCCGTCACGTTGAATTCACCAGGGTTTTGTAACCTAGAAAGAGAAAATCCTGAGTGCTCAGATAGCACCCAACGTTATTGTGCAATGATGCGGGTGGGGAAATGCAGCTGATTTTGTGGGGATACAAGTTTTTGTATGAAAGAGCTGCACTACCTTTCTAAACGACTCTAGAATCTTCTGTATAGACTTCTGCTGACAGATAGTGATAAGATCAATTCCTCACAGCAATACTTCAGCAACTGTCTAACTCTTTAGGCTTGTATCAATCAGAATTTTAAGACTACAGTAAAACAACCTCAAATCAGAACTGGAAAATTGCATTTCCCTCTTGCAAGACTTATGGTTGCAAATAAGAAAAAAAGTCATGAGCAAAAGAGGAAGAACTTAGCAAGAAAGAGGAACAAGCCTATTGTGAAACTGAAAATCACTCTCCAGAATCAACAGAGCACACGAGGTCATGCCTTGTGTAACATCTTAAATGGCTGAAATCCATTAGCTAGATCCCTTTTTTCTGCTGGGCTGTTTATGCCCTCTTCAGGATTTGTAGTGAAATTAATAGACAAGTTCCAGTGACTCTATTTATACTTGCTCATATAGTTCACAAAATTGTACCTGCAGAGAGACTGTTCCCAGCAAACCCAAATGGACAAACAATAAGAACAGTACCAGATCTGGAAGAAAAATATTGTCTGAACTTAAAATAACCTTGCTCAATAAGAAAATACAGTTTAAATGTTTAAAAAATGCTTAAAGAAAAACTGCACCTTCACAGCTGAAGTGGGTGAAAAGACAATTAGAGCACTTAGGAGAGAGTGAAGTGAAGCAGAAGAAATATTTGAAAGGCAAAAAAGGTAAATAATTACAGGAGCTGACAAAGCACCTTGAGAACATTGTCAGAACTCTGCTATCCCTCTAGATTCATTTGTCCCCAGGCAGAGCAGAAGGGAGTTCAGAAAACAATCCTTCAGAGTTTTTTCTAAATCAGAGTTCATAGCTTCACTGTCCTGAAATAACTCAGTGCTGGTATCTCAAAATATGCCTGCTCAACATGCCAGAAGGCATAATGCACATGAAAATCTCCCTGACCCAGCACTGGGCAGGCCTCTATATATATTTGGGTTGTTGACAGTCCTGAAACTTCTTTTGCTGGTGCTGTCAGTTTTTTTGTGGAACTTCTGGATAGCAACCTCCATATCCTCAAATGCTGCAGCTTAAAACACAGAAGACTTCACACTTTCATATGGTTTTGGTACTCATTAATATACTGAAATGAGTGAGAATTACATATCAAAAATAAAAAAAAACAGAAGATTGGTCAAAAGACTTTTGCTTGTGTAAGGCAAATCTAGGATTGGGCAGAGGGTGTGGAGCATGTTATCTATTTGGCTACCAACATCAGACATATCCAGTTACATTTCAGAACTTTCTTACACCACGAGCAGAGTACTCAACTTTTTTATTTTCAAAAGTCAAAGGCTGAAAGCACAGTTGTACGTCACACTGCTCACTAGAGCTGAGCCCATGAAGAAAACCAGCACCCCAGAACACTTCCTGACCTGCTGCTGCTGCTGTGTGCACGGGTGGTCAGAGGTAGGGCTCGGCTGTTAGAGTTCCTGCAGACTTGAGTTACCCTGCACAGCACTGGAACAGTGGAGATGCACTCACAGAGCTCGTAGGCATCTCAGCTGAAAGACAACTCCCCAGGTGATCTGGCTCTGTGACAGATAGCCCTCAGACCACTTCCAGGCAGTCTAAACAAGACCAGGATGGGCACAAGAGCCAGAGCAAGACTCAAGACATAATTCCTGAAATATTTATAGAGTCCTGACTATGGAGTTGGCTGATGATGTAGGACAGGAATCAGCCGTAATGCACAGTACACTGTGTGAGTTGAGGCTCCTAGAAAGACACTTCATGCCCCTTCTAGCAAAAATGTACCCATGGTATCAAGTCATGCAGAGTGAGACACCAGGACACTGTTTTTGCATCTGTTGGTGCAACAAACTCTATTCTAGCAGAATTACTGTGCACATAATCAGAAAACTCCTGAAATAAAAGCATAAGCATGAAAAGATTGAGCTTCAGAAGTAAGCTCAATCCACCTTTGAACATGTTTTAAGTGACTCAAAGTTCAAAATGCAAGTTTGTAACGGGTCATGCTGCAGCAGGCTCTTCTCCCTGCCCTTTGCAGTGGAGGAATTCAAACATACTCCAGCACTAAAAAGAGTTGCTCTGAAATCCCAAAGGAGTTGTTTTTACTCTTAGGATACCAAGTCTTGGTTGCATAATGTACAGACTTTTAAATTTTTGCACTTGATCAGCAATCAGAGGAAATGTTTTTTAATCCATCTAGAGATCAAAGATCTTTCCTTACATACACTAATGTGGGAGACAAAACCCTTTAATTAATTCACACAAGGTGCTATTTAAAACCACCATAACCTCAACTAAAGGCTTATTGTTGTACAAGGTTTTGTGATGGTTTTTTTCTGCAGAAAGGCAGGAAGGGGCAAGGGTGGGGGGATAACTTTCCATGCATACCTTGTAGCTTTGGAATCCCAAATTACAATGTCAGCATCAGAGCCCACAGCAATTCTGCCCTTTTTTGGATAAAGGTTAAAGATTTTTGCTGCATTTGTGCTGGTAACAGCTACAAATCTGTTTTCATCCATTTTTCCACTGTGCTGCAAAAGAGTACACAAAAGCAAACTCATTACTTTTTAAAACAAGGAATTAAAAATGCTCTTCTTGTTGAAAAACTAGGATGAGTGACATCCATCGATTTTTCTAAAATGTTGTACTGAAGATTTTAGAAGTAAAAGTAACTGTTTGTCTCAGGTGTCCATAATGCAATGTACTTTCATTAAATACAGTAACTTTATCTTACTTTATCCCACAGCAAAGAGGAAAAAAAGACAACTTTAAACCAAACACTCCATGGATCCAGCTTCAAGTCAACTGAAATCAAATGTTTTAGCTGGCTTTAAATCTGTAGTCCTGCTCAGCAATTTCCTCAGGAAAAGTAACATCTCCCAAGTATCTTGGTTTTGAAAATGGTGACACAGTATCAAGGGTTGCCTAGAAGGTGATAACGGCAAGGCAAGGTACAATGTGCAATATAAGAAAACTGATTTGCAAATTTCTTTAGCAATGATATAGAGTATAGCAGTGATCAGTAAATGCTGCAATCAAGTAGTATAAAAAACAGATTTGCTGATATGACATTTCAGCAAAATAGCAAATAACAATGGATATACATGTGTCTTGGGACTGTCCACTACTGTGTAACTAATTTAATCCAGCTTCCATGACTGTTGTTTGTTTGGAAAGCCATCTACACTGGCAGTAATATTGTGCACAGGTCAGTCTGGGAATCAGACTATCACAAAAACATGTTTATGGTGGCCTGTGAGCAGTCATCTGAGAAAAAAAGTAGAATGAAAATGGTGAATACTGCTCTTCTAAGTAATGGTGTGTGGGAAGGGAGGGAAGCTGTTCAAACAAACTCACACAGCTGTGTAATATTTTTCAAATGAAAAAAAGGGAGGATATTATCAATTGAAGAACTTTTAAAAAAATATCTTGCCCAACAGTATGCACTGTTCAAAAGCAGCACTGATGAACACATTCATGTCTCAGTTTTATATGAACCACAAGCTAGATTTCTGTTTACAGCATAATAAATCTCACTAGAGCTGTGCCACAGGTGAGTATAGGCACAAGTGTGTGTGTTTTGTACATACCAAATGGAGCTGAACCCCAATTACAGATAAGCAAGAGATATCATGAACCAGAATTTTACCAAGTGTGTGAGGTAGGTAATTATACTGTGACAAATGAACATGCTTTGCAGTGCATTATCAACGTGACTTCACTACTGCAAGAGAACTTAAATAGAACTAGAGCTTCCAGAACGTAACAGTTTTGCATTAGCCAGAGCAATCATAACACCTAGTATGCAGCAGATTCCTCAAGAGATTTCCTTACCTCCCCCCTCATCAGACTTTATCTGAGAAGCACTGAGCATTCTTGGGTTGGTATGAGAATCTGAAGTCAGTGGGACTTGAAGGGGCTCATTTCATTTTATCATATTAGAGAAGCATGTCTTAAAACATAAATTAGAAGTTGACAGGCACACCACTGTGCAAACTCCTCCAATGGCTAAGTTGGAGAGAGATCAAAGAGGAAAAAATACACAGCTGATAGAGCTGAAACTGTAGGCACCTTTTCCTTTTAATTTCATTTCACAAGTTGAAAAAAATGCTTCAGGGAAATATGCTTGCAGTACCACTGAAACAATTGCAATCCCTTACTGCTAAACAATAGAAATGATTCTTTAGTGAAATATTTTAAACACCAAGAATCTTCTTTCATCTTCTATGAGCATAAAGTGATAGCTAATAAGGACTGTTACAGTTTACAATTGAATAAGTTATCCTGTGATAAACACACTTGATAAAACGGAAGAGTTAATACCTGCTGAGAGATTATGTTTTGTTGGAGAAATCAATTACCTCTATGTTTGGACATTTTAAGTTGTTTGGATATACTTACAACGCCTTTTTCCCATATGACTGACATCCTATCCTCCACACCATTCACTCCATTAGGGATTTTTGTGAAGTCATCTTTGCCCAGAGCTTTCTGGCATATGTCAAAGGTGCAATTGTCAGTCCCAGTCACAGATAGGTCACCACTGCAGAGAAACAAAGTTCATTATGAATCAGAGCATGTACCAGACAGTACCACAGAGGAAAACCTGTTGTGAGGTTGGGTCAAGACATCCATCCTTCAAGACAAAAACCGATGTGCCCTGCCAGCCTGCCTTCAGTCCCATCCTCCAAGACTGGCTTCACAGTAACAGCCAGTTGCCCTATGAAGCAGTTTCCTCTTCAGAAACCCCTCAGAAGAAAACAAGCACCAACACTGACACTTTTGCTCTAGATATGACAAAGACATCCCACAAATGGAGGACTGTCCACTTTACCCAGAGCACATTTACACTTTACACTTTTACACATTTCCCACTGACTTACAGCCTTACTGTCTTCCTGGTCATGTTACAACTTTTGCTGTGGTAAGGCAAGGCTTATTGAATAAAATCGTATGTGGACAGAAGGCCATAAGAGTTCTGAGAAGTAAAAGATGAAAACAGAAATTCTTTTCATCTGTGATTTCACCCTCCATTTCTCCTTTCTGATAATGTAACATTCTGTACTTAGAAAATCTCCAGAGCATCAGCCTGATATTATGTACTCCTGACAAAATTTTCTGTGCATTTGGGTATCAGTGGTCGCTGTTTGTTCATCTGCTTACTTGGCCAGTAAGTTCATGAGGAAACCAGGAGTAGATGGATCTGGTCTCAGTGGGGGTCCCATCACATATGCTGCAGCATGAGCCCAGTCTTTATTCCAGTAGTTGGTGCCATCAGTGCCAAGACTTGCAGCAATAGGCTCCCCATAAACCACCTTTCCTGAAAAATGTAAAGCAAAGGTATCATCATCAAACAACATAAAAATGCATTACTTGTATTTTCTCTGCTGAGGATCTTTTTGGTGGCAATGAATTTAAATTTGAATGAGTGTTTCAAATTAAACACCAACATATGGAAGGACATAATAAACTAAGCTATAACACAGCATCTTTGTTCTGAATTTTCTGCTAGTGATTTCCCAATATATTTTCTCCTAAGAACATTGCTTGGGCAAGATTTTTAATTAAATTGTTGACAGATATACTATAATGGGTTTTACACATTGTTTACTAGGAATGTGATTGAGATTTCAAAAGGAACGCAGTCCTCAGTTGCATTAATTATGTTTAAGATTCATATACTTGGTAGTACCTGTTTAGTGCTCTGGAATTACTGACTACATAACAGTGAAAGTTAATACATACAACATACAGACTTTGCAAGGTGGCACTTTTAATTGTCAAGCTATAATTATGCCAGGGAGAACAATATGGTAGGAGACATAAACCAGAAAGTATAGAAAGATTTCCCAAATCAAAAACTAGAAATAACTTAATTTTAAAAGTTATCTCCTAAATTTTAATCTTTTATACTTTTCTGCATAGTATCCTATTTTCCTCAGAAGAGGACACCAACCCAGACTAGCTGTTAGCCTTTGGACAGAGCTAGCATATTTTAATTACTTTTTTTTCTCCTGGGAAACATGGATTTGAAATTCATCAGAACTAGATATTTCACTCCCTATGCGAGTGGTCCAGACTTTGCAGTTCTGCAGCTGACAGGTGGTAATGCCTCCAACTGCAATGGTCACTAAAGAACCAGAATGAGCTGGGACCTCCCACACCCACTCAGAGGCCACTTGGTGCTGGCCAAATGCAGCCTCTGCTGGGTCCAAGCAAGAGCCTTCTCCCTGCCCTGATCCCTACAGACAGTGGGTATTTTGCATTGGATGCCAGATTTCACTCCAGGCACAGTTTTTACTGGAACCATCACTGCATTGACCCAGCAAGGCCACAGCTGGTGATTGCTTGGTGACACAAGACTGTGACTTTTCTCTGACTTTCTGAGTGTAAGTCATACAGTCATGGTACTGTGGGAAACAAAAGCAGAGCTTTGAAGATCTCTCTCTGTACATTAGACTGCTACTTCTGTGAGCTACTGGACTGTAACTCCTGCACTGGAATAGGTAGCTACTGAGGAGCTCAATTATTTTCAAAATAGGTTTCTCATTGTACTTGTGCCATTCCTGAAATCTTTGGTGCTAGATTTGCTAAAAGGCCTCATACAATTTTATCTCTACATGGTGTCAAGGTCTGCTTTGGTGTTACTGTATTGTGCATTTATTCCAAGTACTATCTGGTACAACTTCGTCCACAGCCTAAGGACTCCCTTTTAGTGTTACCAATTTGCTGCAACCACCTCAGTGTACTCTGACATGCTCAATGTGTTTGTCTCACAGTGATGCTTTGGCTTGAAGCATTCTAAGTTCTCAGTCCCACTTATCTACATATGTTATAGATTAATACATGAGTTCAGAGGGAGACTACCACTTTTTAGACTGGAAAACATGACTTTGGCAGTTATTTACTATTTTTTTACATCTTATTTTTGGAACTCATAAGCACTGACTATGAAGTCGTGCATGGAAGTGATATGACCACTCACTGATGAGGAGATTTGAGCAGATTAGTGTTTTCTTAATTCAGAGCTGAATGACGAAACCTAAGAGACATGGATAAAACCAGGAGAATGGATGAAATTAGGATGAAACCTGATTCATCTTAGTTCAAGGTCTTCCCTGACTCTTGCAGGAGTCCTTGGCCTTCCCTGGCCAACTCCAAATACTGTATTTGAGGGTAAGTTGCCACCAATCTAGATGTATATAGAGAAGGTCTGGTATATATAACCAATGTGTCATATTTACCTATTAGTCTTTCAACAGATTTTTCATGATCAAACCCACCAGAAAGGGGAGGGTTTGTGTCTCTCCTACTGCATTTAAACAAGCTAAAGAAGCTTTCATCCAAAGTAAACCTGAGTTACGAATCATTTGGACATAGCTAGAAACTATTAAAGTTAAAATTTCAGGAAAAGAATAAATTTTTTGCTTAATAAGTACTTCAGAGAATAATAAGAAAATAATTTTCTCATCATAATTTCACAACAAGAAAACTAAAAGAAGTTTCCAAGCTCCCAGTTGGATATGCTGAACTGGTTCTAACTCATGTACCATAGCTGATGACAATATTTCTGCAGTCAAAGTTTGAGCTGACCAGTTCCCTTTGTTCCCATGAGTAAGGAGGAGAAGAATTTATTCCCTCAAGTGATTTTGAGTCTGAGCACTGCAGTTTCAACAGACTACCTCTGGACAGTTCTGCTGAATGTGCAATTTCTGGCATTTCACTTGGACCATGACTAGCCAGCCTGAAGGATACAATAATATCAAGATTCTGCTTTAAACCTAGTAAAAATGAAATTCTGCACTAAGGCTCTTTCAGCTGAACTGGCATCAAGGAAATTCTGCATTAAGGTTCTTCTAGCTTGATTGACTTCTACCTATAGGCATAAAAGTGAAGTAATGCAGTAATAAATCATGTCTTTCAAATTTTTATATTTTCCAGCATTCAATTAAAAAAAGGAGCCACTAAGTGTTCTGCTGTTTGGTCTTCCTGACACCTTTGAGCGGCTGGTAAACAGCTGTGTATTTGGTGACTTTTTATCAGATGCCCTAACTGGCTAGCCAGAGCTATTTTTAGTAGATTATCAAAAAGAAGAGCATTCAATTGCTATTTTTGTACCACCTACCAGAACTCAAAAAGAGTTGCAATACTCTTTTAAACACCAACTAACATTTTCAGATTTGAAAAACCGGTCCATATGTTCTTATTCTAGTAGAAGTTTTAGAAGCACTTAAGGTCATATGGGGCAAAGATGCTCACAAGCTATGCTCTGAAAGGAGCAGAACTACAAGGCAGGATTTACTGAATCAGGGATAGCATTGCATCCATTAGGCTATACAGCCTGGACCTGAGCTGTCCTGCATGAGACAGCTAAAAAGTTGACATTTTTAGTTGCATTCCTGTGCTCAGAATCAGCTTGCGAGTTTATATTCCCTCAGCAATGGACATGCCTTTCCTCTCACTAAGAGACATAACTCGTGACTGTTGGTAGGAAGCAATCTTGTAAGCCTAAGTAAGCTTCTTAGAATCTGGCCAAGGACATATTTTTCTATGCACTTTTTAAAAAAGGAGAAACTTTTATAAAAAATTACTTTTTCAATAAGGTTGTGCTCTCCAGGTTTCCCCTAGAAAGTCCCATTTTCTGGCTGTGGCAACACATTAAATGAGGAAAGGGACATGACCTTTAATCATCACACTGGATGATCTTTAAGGTCCCTTCCAACCCAAACCACTCTATGACTCTATGGTCTCCAGCTTTAGCTGAAATTTAGCTTAGATTGAAAGCATTTTTTAGGGGGAGACAGTATAAATCATGTACCCCTAAATCACATTTTATTAACCTTGCTCTCTCCACAAGCATTTCTGGTGGCAGGAGTGGGTGACGAGGCCACATTAATTTCCCCCAGTAAGTTCACATCTGGTAATCCTAATAAGGAGAAGGAGCTGCACTGCCTGACACGAGAACTCTACAGCCTTTCATTTTACTGGAGGGAAGATTTTACACAATAGCAGGAAGAGAATCACTTCTGTCTTCCCACTTAAGGGAATGAGAGTGTCATGCACACAAGTATATCAAACTGCCCTTCTGTAGAAGAATACAGTTCCTCCACATACTCTGTCAAGATTTAAGGCCATATTTTACACAGGGATGAAGAAACATCCCACCAAGACAAGCAAGGACAGTTCTCACAGAGGGGCTGTCTTTGACCCTCTCAGTGGAGAACAGATGAATCATTGCTTTTGGCAAACAGGCTGGTATAGGGCCCCTCAAAAATAACAGGATGGGGGCATGAGTTAGCCTGTCCCTCTCCAACATGGTCACAATGTGGAATTTTGGATTCCCTGTTGAAAATTCAGCAGCTATTACAGATGTACATGAAAAAGAAGCTGCTATAAACTGGAGGTTTCCTTCCTTGAGTGGTGTTGATGGAGATCAGAGCAGACATAGATGGTGAACTCTGGCATGGAAGAGAGAAGACTTTTGCTCACCTTATTCTCCTAAAGTTTGCTTAATCTAGAATAGAAGTTTGCTTAATCTAGAAGAACTAGAATAAGAACTGTTCCTTTACAGTGTGTATGACTGATTTTAACCTTCAAGGTCTGAGCCATAGCTCACTGAAGACAACAGAATTATGCCTACTGTCAAGAGCAAGCTCTATCAGGCCTTCAGCCTCTAATATTAGCTCTCACCTTGTATAGCTAAATGAAGGACAAGGAAGTATTGGGCTCTGACTTACATTTTTGACTAGGAAAATCAGTATCCCATAGAATTTGAGAAGCAATGCAATTGCAATTCAGTTTTGGTATCACACTGTCAACCAGAAAGTAAATTTCACTCACTGAAGATCTGTTTTTTCCCCTTCTGAGGTCAGTGATGGAATTGGAAGGGATATCAATCTTCCTCTGACATGGACAGGGATGAATATGCACACACACTTTGTATTTCATGCTAAGTGCTTGGAAAGGACATGAAAAATTTTACAATTTTGAATAGCATGAAGCTAGGATCAAGATATGGAGAAATGATCTTGAAAAGATGCATAAACTGTTTTCAAGTGAATATTTCAAATGCCTGAGAGACTTCCAGTATTTAAGAGTTTACACAACTTTCATGTTAGAGTGGTTTTTAACCTGTCTAAATTGAATGTCTTTCATCAAAATATTTCAGTTTCATTTATGTCATTCATACAATACTTCGAGAATATTTTTTTTGTCTTGAGCTCTTTGCTTTTTATTACCACTTTTTACTGGAAAATGAAAAATAACTTCTACCCAAACCAACATTAGTGAATTTCCAATTACCAAAATTCATACAGATCAATCTCATTAAAAACTACAATCCTTGTAGCTACCTTTTTGGTACTCTAGTTATCATTTAAAATTTCTTAATCAATCTTACATTTCTTTTTTCTAAACAGTATTCTTCTATGCGGATCAATATGAATTATGAAGATATATTCTATGTTGCTGTGCACAAAGGAAAGCATTGGTGAATCTGACCACAGCTGCCCAGGAAGCTGTAAAATATAATTTGCACCTCAGTGTGTATCAACTGTCCCAATTTTTTCTTAGTACATATTGGAAAAGCATGCATCTGTCCTCAGTAATCAAACTGGCACTGCAGACTATTCTTACAACACATGCCTAATCAATGTTTTACAGTATTTACTGTCAGCATAGAGTTCTTTACTTGAACAGTGTATTATAAAACACTGTCTTAGCTCTTGTATGTTCACAGCCAGTTTTTCATCTTTAATCTGGGTATTTCAACTGTTGTCATAACTTCTTGTAGTTAATGTTCAGACGTCGCCTGTGAATGTGCAGCCTACCAATGGATATAATCCACATTCCTGGCAGCACTGGCATCTAGTGGAGGAATCCAATATAGCACAGTACAAAAATATGTGCCAATAAAATATATTCTGGTAAGTTCTTTTACAAACTTGAATCACTGCTAAATCTTACTAGAAGTCATGGTCATACATATTGTGCATAAATATCCATATCCACCGATTAGTACAATAACATCACTATGCTTTATCATCTCATACTTTACATTTTAATATTAACAACCTATGCCCACTGTGTAGGCATTATCTAAAGACAAGAAATAGGGAAACTGTGGTCTGTATGAAATTCATATCAAATCAGGTAAAAACAAGCTGTAAATGCAAAAGATGTAAAAACATAGTAAAAAAGATGTAAAAAGATAATGAGGACAGATAATATTAGGTCCTCCAAATCTTGGGCTCCTGTCCTGCTCCTTCCACCTTGATAATATCTCCTCAGTGTTTTTATTCCACATGCTTCTCTGGATGAACTTACAGATGAGGAGATAAAACATCCTGAATGCCTAAGGCCTTCAGGCTGCTTCTAGTCTACCTAACAGATGGTCAGGAAAGTCAGGCCCCCTTGGCTGACCAGAGTTATTTGTGAACACTGAGCAACTCTGCACTGGTGGAAATCAAGGCTTTCAAACACTGTCATCTTCACCATGACTTTTAAGTGCCCAGTGAATAGGAGTCATCATGGCACTGTCTGTAAAAATATGGTGTGGTCTCTGTTGTAGAATTTCTCATCAAGGTATCTGGTATAGTCTTGCAGACAAACTCAAGAGAGGAGAACAGGAGAGTATTTATTGAACTCTTGAACTGGTCCCATAATTTTTAATGCAGTAATGCTTTCCTGGCCATCACTTTGACCTTGGAGGTATAGTACAAAGAGAAAAAAGTTTGCTCTGGGGAGAAGGGAAAGTTGCAATTCTGGTTGCTGTTTTTCCACACTGCTCCCCTTGGGCCCAAAAACTACACACAGACAGACAGACAGACAGACAGACAGACACACACACACACACACAACACACACACACACAATTTAGACATCCTGCTCCAAGAAATTCACCCATGATCTGAGGCTCATGACACCCATGAAAAGTAAGACATTAATGCTGTGTTTGGTTTTCCATGACCCTTCTCCCAATGTCATTGTCCAAACATAAAAGAATCAGGACTTTTACCTTCTCTTCGTGCATTACTTATGACCTTTGCTGAAGATTTACTCATTACATGGACTACATAAAGGGGGCAGTTCACAGCATTTGCTATGGTAATTGCTCTTTGTGTAGCTTCAGCTTCCACTTCTTCAGGACGACACAGTTCATGACCCTCAGGGCCAGTTATTCCCATTGCCAGCATCTTCTTTGCACCCTGAAGACCAAACAAAAGCATGTAAGAGTCAGTTAAAGTGTATCTATGGTGTCATGAGCATGCTGCCAGTCAAATGGATTCTGAACCAGCCATTGCAGCCAGTTCAAGGAAAAAAATAACTAGGCAGTTGTGATTTTTTTTCAAAATAAGTTACTGTAGTTTTATCTGAAATCTAATATATCTCTCAATAAACTCAGGTCTCAGAATAGCTAAGTAAATTCAGAGAACACACTTCACTGGCTTGCAGGATTAAATAACTTCTTTTGAAAACCCTACCTCTCTCTCAATATGTACACTTAAATATCATGGCCAAAGACATCCAGTGATGCTACTAACCCTCACAGAAGAGAAAAAAAAAGGAAAAACTCTTACTAAGTACAAAGAGGCACATCCAGAGCCTCTGAAAACTCCAAGGTTTTAAGAGGCAAGAAGGTTTTCTCCCTACTCTGTTCCAGGAATTTAAGACTTGTTTAGTTACGATTATTTAGCAATTAATTTCTGTTATGGGACCTGGGGCAGAGTCAAGGCGCTGCTGACTGGAATAGTTGAAGAAACTATTCTATTACAGCCCCTCAAGTTATCACTGATGTTGAGTATTACCAGTGTGGTTATAGTTATATATACCAGTGTCTCAGGGCCCCAGAACTCTCAGTGCCTCCACACAGCACTAAGGTGTCAGTAGCAAGTATGAAGTGAAGCTAATTATGCATAGAGGGATGCTGAGACGTCTGTGCCCAGCCAGTGAAGCTTTCTCCATACTTCTGGATTTGCTTCTGTTACATGACCTGACTATGTCTAGAGAGACCTAGGGCTAGGACTATCTATATTCATGACTTTGATGGACAAAACGTAAAATGTGTACCTGTGCAATTAGTTCCCCATTCTCCGCATGGACTTGAGCAACTGCGCCAAGTTCCTTACAGCAGGAAAAGGCTTCGTATAGCTCCTCATCATTGACCATGTATATATCTTTATAGGCCATAAACATCTTGAAGGAGTTGACACCTTTGTTTTGAACAAGACTTTCCATTTCTTGCTTCACCTGAATAATACAGCAATTATATTTTACATATTAATAATTTTGTATAAAGAAATTGTAAGTATGAAGGGTGAGTCTTTACTCACCCATCAAATGTATGTTTCGTACAAATGGCCCAAGACACATATTTAAAGACTGACTTAGACTATTCTTCTTGTATCAAATTGATTCTCAAAGTATATAAAAGGGTAGCACTGCAGTGCAAATAATGGAAGCACAAGCTAATTGCAGGAGGGAATGCTTTTTACAAAAGGTAATGAGGGAGAATTTTATTTCAAATAAACCTCCTGATGTTGAAAACACCCATTCTAATACTACAGTCAATGTGTGTGTCCAACTCACACAACATGGACATTTGTGCATGTTGATCAGTTTGAAAACTGATTTTCAAACTTGGATTGCAATGGGCTGCAGCTTCTAGCAAACAACACAGTGGCAGAAAAGATTTCATCTTTTAGAGCTTTGTCCTGACTCTAAACAACACATACATTGTTGTCAAAAAAACAGCTCCAAAATGCTAAAGTGGTTGTTTTTTTTTTTTTTTTTTTTTTTTTTTTTTTTTTTTTTTTTTTTTTTAATTCACTACTTTTTAGGATTCCCTGCTTTTGCTAGAGCCTATGAAGCCCAGCAAAACATTATATCACAAAGAAAGAAAGACACATATTTTAGTCACAAGGTTTCTTGCACAACTGGTTGGCTAGAAACATATATTACATAACTTTGGCTCTCCCCAGTAGAATGATGGTTACAGTAATTGATATGTATCTGTAATTCTATTACAATTTCCATGGGCTAATTCCTTTCAAAAAGTAAAATATTATTTTTCATCTCCTCTCTAATAATCTGGTTGGGTCTGCCCAAGAAGGCAGATACATAAAAAACTCAAGGAAATTTATTTTAGTTATCCAGAGGAGGAATGGGAGCACATCTTGAGTGGGAGTTATCAAATAAGTACCTGACAGAGGGCCCTGCTCCAGCACAAATATAGAGGCATGTCATTTATCCTCTTCACTGTTTACTACAACTAACAGAAGGCATTTTAAAGAATGTATGTTTTTAATTAATACTTCAAATCCTGATGAGAGCTGATCAGATGGGCATGACATATCAGTCTCCTTCACCCAGGCATTTTACAGCTACAAAATGCCCAACCTTTCTATTTTTTTTAATCTTGGCCTTTGAAACATTCTTAATAGAATTTTAATAGTCACATTCTTAATAGAAACTAGAACATTTCATTGATTTACACCTCCCTAGTTTTATTTGATTTGTCAGTACAATTCCACTATTGTCTGCTGAGGCTGTTTCAAATGCACATTACTCAAATTTCAATGAAGAATTTATTTCATGACTTTGCCTTAAGTTAGAAGTTGTGGTCAGTCTATTTTAGCATTTAGTACACAGAATACCTAAGACGTGTTGTTTGCAGAGTGAAGGCTTTGGTGCATATATTTTAGAATTTAAAAATAAGTACTCCTATATAAAATAGGAATTTACTTAATATAACTGTATACTGATGCATAGTTCTCCAAGAATCCAAAGTTGTCATGTGAAACATGGGTCTCATTCCAACAGATATCAAGTACCTGAAAAATTAATTTATCAGTAATGCTTTAAGGCTATCAGCAAACATTCACTCAGCAAAGATGATTCTCCATACGTAAATTCAAAACAGGCTTTTTAGATTATTTTACATTCAATGTACTATTGGCTACAGTCCTGCTTTACTTCAAATGAGTTTTACTGCAGTCACCCTGGAAAAGAATTTCATTTCTTCTACAAATGAAGTCAAGTACCATATTTTTTACGTATACACTTATTAAAAAAAAATCAACTAAAACCACCAAAACTCATCAGACGCATAAAATATCAAGTGTTCAAGCAACAAAAGACAGAACTATTGTAAACACCTCTTTCCCCCTCTGACCTGCCTGGTCTTGGTCTTGCACAGTCCCTACCTTTAACTTTGTGCAGTATTATCCAGAGATAAAGGCTATCTGTAGACTTCTTACAAATACAAATACTCTCAGAAGGGTGTGGGCTATTTCAAATGTTGTTTTTAATCACAAAACCACTAACCAGCACGCTGTATTTAGCACATGAAGACTGTTT
The DNA here is from genome assembly GCA_013400575.1 of Peucedramus taeniatus. Lineage (NCBI taxonomy): Eukaryota > Metazoa > Chordata > Aves > Passeriformes > Fringillidae > Peucedramus > Peucedramus taeniatus. The sequence continues at coordinate 31,145 of WBNO01032070.1, read as the reverse complement.
TGAAGCAGGTGTGGTACAAATGTATGGAATTTAAATCAGTTCTTGTGTCTACCTTGTTGCTCCACCATGTTACTGCCACGTGCAATGAATAATCACAGCAGACTTTAGGGTCTGCCCAGCTTTTCCATGTATCAAAAGCTTCAGTAAGAGAACAACCTTTCTGAGGGATGGCAAAGTCGATGATCATAGTGGTTCCTCCTGCTATAGCTGCCTGAAAAGAAGAAAGTTAATATTTAGCAATCAGAAAGAATGCAAATTTCCTCCCACCCTCTCCAACTCCCTTACATCAATTAGTCTGGATACACTGAAAAGCCAAAAGCCACTGAGGAGTTCCCCTGAGTAAAGTCCTTTGACTTGAAAAATTATTATGGAGATTAATTTCATTTGCTTTGAGAAGAATGTCCTCAAAAGCATGTTCAGGAGAATCCAAGTGAAATTGTCACACTGAAGGAGAAACTTCTCTTCGTGTACAAAAACTTATCAAAGACTGGGAGATGTGCCTGTAGTATTCATTCATCAGTGAATTTCCTCAAGTGTGGGGAATCACTGAGGAAGAAGATCACTAGAAGGGCACAGTCAACTTGAGACGTGCTTCCTCAGAGTCTATGTAGTGGAAAAACAAGCCTGAGTGACAGGCAAGTATTAAGGGGCAAATACACAACAACAACAAAAAGCCCCATTGAGTTTGAAAATACTGTAGGAAAACTCCTGAACTCTTGTCTAATACCAAAATATTTTTAAAGTGTTTAAAAGTCTATTTTTATTAGAAACAGGATATCATTTAGTAAAACTGTATAGAGGAATTTACATCCTCTACATAAATGTTGTCAAGTAATAAACTACAACCTTACTTAACAGATGAATGGTGATCAAAAATTGCTTTTTAACCAATAATTTCTATTCTTCTTTATGGACAACTGAATTATTGCTTTTCTTGCCTTTGGAGGGGAAAAAAAAAATCAGTCAGATGCCAGATCCCTGAGTAAAAGAAATTGATCCAATACAGATATTCCTTTATTGAAATTGTTGTTTTCTTCCAGATTAGCGAAAGAAATTCTCTATATTGCTCTGAACAATGTCCTTTTGCAAAAGAGTAACAATCAATTCAGATCAAAATATGCACAGCTCAAATTTACAGGATCAGAGAATCAAAGAATTAGCTAGGTTCAAAAAGACCTTTGTGATCAAGTCCAACCTATGACCTAACACCACCTTATCAACTAAACCATGGCACTAAGTGACACATCCAGTCTTTTTTTAAACACCTCCAGGGACAGTGAATCCATCACCTCCCTAGACAGCCCATTCCAATGCCCAATCATTCTTTCTGTGAAGAATTTTTTCCTAATATCCAGCCTAAACTTCCCCTGGCACAGATTAAGACTGTGTCCTCTTATCCGGTCGCTGGCTGCCTGGGAGACCAAGCCCCACCTGGCTGCACCCTCCTTTCAGGGAGTTGCAGACAGAGATGAGGTCTCCCCGAGCCTCCTCCAGGCTCAACAGCCCCAGCTCCTTCAGCTGCTCCTCACAGGGCGTGTGTTCCAGACCCTTCTCTGGATGCATTTGAGCACCTCAATGTCCTTTATGAATTGAGGGACTCAGGACTGGACACAGCACTCGAGGTGAGGCTTCAGCAGTGCCCAGTACACTGGAAGAATGACCTCCCTGGTCCTGCTGGCCACACTATTGCTGATACAGGCCAGGATGCCATTTGCCTTCTTGGCCACTGGGCACACACTGGCTCATGTTCAGTCTGTTGTCACCCAGCACCCCCAGATCCCCTGGGCACTGTCCAGCCACTCTGTCCCTGGCCTGTAACGCTGCAGGGGGTTGTTGTGGCCAAAGTGCAGGACGCTGCACTTGGACTTGTTAAACCTTGCATTGTTGGACTCGGCCCATCTATCCAGCCTGTCCAGGTCCCTCATGCTATATTACTCTTCCTTTTCCTACAACAATTAGTCTCTTTCTTCCTTCTGTCCACTTAGAAATCAGAAGAATAATTGTAAATATGTCAGTCTATTTTGCAAAAAGAGAAGTTTGGAGAGTGACACAAATATTTGTAATCTCTATTGAATTGAGCAAAACATTTTCTCCAGTAAAAGTTGTTCAAACTGTCAAATATTTTTTCAATAAGACTGATTGACTTGTTTGTTAAACAGGATTTAATGAAAGTTTATAGACTCCAAAAAAAAAAACACCATGGGTTCCACAACTCCACTCGAAGTCTCTTTCTATTCCCGACATCTTTTCCCGCCTCTATCTGTAAAGAGAAGTGCCTTTACTTATTCAACTGAATAGATAAATCTTAGCTAATCATTGCAGCATATTTCACAATAGTTGGAATACAACTCTGTCTCACTGAATTTCTTGACAAAATATTTGTCAGATGATGACCTTCAGTGAATAGGTCTGAACACTTTCCACACTTTGACCTGGGTTAAGGATAGCCACAATATCTAATTTTTTGACATCTGATTGCTAAGCTGGATCTAGAATTTTCTTATAGGCACAGAAGTGACTATCTGGACACCCTGTTTTGTGTACACAGCCTCTGTTTTGCAGCTTCCCTGTCCTATAAGTACCTCAGAGTTACTCAGAAAACCTTGAAAACTTATTTTCTGCTTTTTAGTAAACCCCCGTTCTCCCGTGAGAGGAACTGGGTATAACAGTCTGTGTGAAGGTGGTGGCTAGCAGACAAGCCAAGTAGGGCAATGTGATCCTTTCTGTGAACGGAGGATTTCAGTCTGCACAACAAAGCTCTTAGAAAGGTACCTTGAAAATTTTGATTATGGAAACTGTATGGAGATGATGCATAATACTGTTAATATGAGTAATTGATACACTATTCATATTCAGGGAATATAATAAAATCAGTTAAAAAGCTGGAAAAAACCCACTCCAAGTGTAAAACTGGGAGAAATTAAGTACTTTCAAAAGTGTATTTGAAGAGGACTTTCTTTGAGAGACACAGTAAGCACCAAAGTGAATGACAGAAGAAAAGCCTGCATTCCCTCATGCTAACAGAGGAGAAAGATCAGATTACCCCAGAAGTGCTTAAACAGCACAGGGGAATTAAACTGTGCTTTGGTTAACCTTTGCTCAGAAGAGTATGAAGCCTGATGCATGTACCAAAGCAGGTTGTAGTCTGCATGCTGACAGCCAGGGTAAATGCCTGCCCCACTTGAGCCCTGCAGTCACAATAGTTTCTGAAGGAGCCCGAACAACATACTGGTTGAAGGTGGACCTCTGAGTACCCCAACTGCTTTATGACAATGTCCCAATCAAAGGGACAGGAACAACTGGCCATGCTTGATTCACACTCTATTCTCTCTTCTAGAAATAATACAGGACGACCAGCAGGCACCCCTCTCTGAGAAACCCAGATGCACACACAGACGTGCACATGGGCACCCACCTTGGTTCCAGTATAGAAGTCATCTTTTGACCTGCTACCCATGAAAGGGAACTCCATGTGTGTGTGAGTATCAATGCCCCCAGGGATCACCAGCTTGTTGGTCGCATCCAGCACAACAAGTCCAGTCGAGGGCTCCGGGTTTAGGTTTGGTCCCACCTGCTGCACCACTCCATCTTCCACGTACACATCAGCCACCACAGAGAGGTCATCATTCACAACTTTCCCCCCTTTGATCAAAAGTCTCTGCCGAGCCCGGGTTTGGGGTGGCATGCCAGCAGGTAAGAGCGAGGCTTCAGCTCAGAAAGTTGTTTTTGCTTCAGAGTACTTCACTGCCCCCTCCTCCCAGAACAGCAGCAATCTCCAAATGGCCCTAAACACACACCACACCAGGCTCTTTAAACAGACACTGGAGGAACTGCCCCCTCTGCCCCCGGCAGCTCCACCTCCCGTGCAGCCCGGTGTGACACGGATGGGAGCAGGACGCCGGCCTTGGGCCCTTTCTGCTTCAGACTCCGCCTGGACAAAGCGAGCCAAGCTTTCAGAGGGTCTGGGGTGTTCTCACACACGCACTCCAGCCTGCCCTGTGCACCTGGGGGTTTGCAACTTGCTGAGCTGCTTTGAAAATGCGGCTATTTTATCATCTTGTGATGCCCAAAAGCAAACGACATTTGAGGAAACCACGGGTGACCTGAGCTCTCCACAGAAGCAGCCAGAGAGCCCAGGGGTGACCTGAGCTTCCTGCAGCCATGTCTGGGGAGCCTGTGGGTCCAGCCCCTGCAGAGGGAGAGGCAGAGTGCAGTGCTCTGGTGACCCAAGTGTTGCATCCTTCTCAGTGGAGTTGGTGGAGTCCACACTGCTCCCAAGCTGTTTCTCAAAGGATTTGGAACACACCACCCTCAGGATCCAAACGCGGCTTCCTCCTGCCACTGCAATGACACCACAGGGACAGCGCTCTGGCCTGAGGGGGAAGCCGGGGTGCGTGTGTGCCAACATCCACGTGAAAATCACATTTCAGTAGCTGATGCGCGGCTCCATCTGCCCACGGCCCTGCTGTGCCCGCCCGGCAGGCCCGGCCTGTGCCCGCCACACCCCCACCCTGCTGCCCGCGCAAGCACTGCCGGCCCCGCTGCAGCCCGGCCGGGCGGGCCCCGGCAATCTCCCCGCCCCAGGGGAGCCCTTCCCGAGGGCCAGGGGAAGGTCAGCATCTCCTGCGGTGGGTTTCACACAAGGCTGGTGTGACCTTGGCAGGACGTGGCTTGTGCGTTTCAGAACATACACCTGGAAAAAGAGGTGGGAAAGTAAAACGAATACAACCGGAAAATGAGCTAAAGACTGGTGCAGAAGAGGAAAGACTTGCTCTGTACCATCTCAGAGGCACTAGCTTCCATGGCATTTTCCCAGTTCTCCCATAACCCTGGATTTGCATACTCAGCAGTGATATGGTACTGCTCAGGTGTGTCCCTAAATCTGCTGAGCACTTCCATCTTCATCCCCTCACCTCTTCCAGTTCAGTGGTGATGATTTAGCAAGACAGAACATTGTCTCTGAGGGATGTGAGAGGGCACACACACAGGGTACCAAAAAGCCATTTAGACAAAGGACACAAGATTTGGAAAAATCTAACCTTCCCATCAGCACCTTTGTTCCTTCCTTTATGATGGTTAAGAGAGCATTACTATCTGCTCATCCCAAAGTATCTTGTCTTACACCTCACCTTTGTGCAATGGAACGGAGATCCACTGGGATTCATAACCTGACACAGCAACAGAACAGGTCAAAACTCATTTGGAAAAGCAGCTTCACTTTACATAAATTAAGTGACTTTAGTTAAGTGAGCAGAGGGGGCAGCAAAGTCAGAGGTTCATTTGATCATGTGGCATATAGCTGTGAAGTTCCTATGCCCACCCCAATGGATATTTAATGATTTGATGTAGAACAGCATCAACAGATTTTACAGTATTTATTGGCAAAGAAACTTCATCCTGAAATTTCAGTACCACTTCAGCACCTAAACTGCCAACCTAAAATAGTCACTTTCTTGTAATTTCTCCCTGGCCAATGATTACTTAGTATTTTCTATGAAAATACTAATACTAATGTTTCTTTTGACATGACAGACCTAGATAGTCATCTCTGAGTATGCCCTTGGGCTAGTGGCAGTCATAAACTGTTTCTGCTCAAATCCTTCTGCCAAATTGGGCAGAGGGAGATCTGAAGGCAAATCAGCCACATCACAGCAGATTGTAGTGTGCACTGGGATATCCAGTTCCCTTTTTGTGTCAGTTGCACAGGAAAGAGCTGATACAACTTTTATATATAAATGCATTAAGAGTAGCACAGCTCAAAGTCTATTTATGTCTGTTTCTGAACAAGAACAGGCTTGAACTCTGTTTCCCCTCCTCTGATTTCTTCCTGGATAATTTAGACTTTGTGAATCCTACTCTTCAATGCCTAAACCTTCCTATCTGTAATTTCATGCCGAGCTCAAAATTGCAGAGCTGCCCACAAACCAGCAACATAACATCTTGCAATGCTGTGCCTAGGAAAAATGAATTTATCTCACAGGTGGTTTTGAACACATTAAATAATGTATTGGTATATAACAAGATTCTGTCTAAGCAGCCCTTTTATTTAAACCATTTGGACCAAAAAGATAATCTCCCATCAGTTGCATTTATGTATATTTGGTAAATATTTAATATTTCACAGCTCAGCTGTCCCTAGAAAAAATAGCCTGAAATATGATTGGTGGAACAGAAATAATACTTAAAATAGAGAAGACAACTGGCCCTACATTCTTAGTGATCACAGAATATCTACTGCTGCTCCAACAGGGCTTCTGCCTCCTAATTGACTACGTAGTATTTACTTACCCCCAAAACATTTTACCTTTTTACCTTTACCCTTACCTTCTCTTTGCAGAGTTTCAAACAAATCTTTGCTCCATAATCAGTGGGTGACTCTGCACTGTTGTAGTGGTCTGGGTTGGAAGAGAGTTAAACTCTGTCATAGTAGCTGGTATTGCTCCGTGTTTTGCATCTGTGCTGAACGCAGTATTGGTAACAAAGGAAAGTTCTCATTATTGCTGAGCAGCACTTGCACTACATCCAGGGCTTTTCTGCACCTCATACTGCCCCACCAGTGAGGAGGCTGGGGGGGCACAAGAAGCTGGAAGGGGACAAAGACATCACAGCTGACCCCAACTGACCACAAGAATACCCCAGGCCATATGGTGTCATGCTCAGCATATAAATCTGGGGAAATGAGGAAGGGGAGGGACATTCAGCATATATAGCATTTGTCTTCCCAAGTGACTGTCAGTAGATGGTGGAGATCTGCTTTTCTGGAGATGGCAGAACATCTGCCTGCCCCGGGAAGTGAGGGATTAATTAGTTTTGCTTCGCTCACAAGTGCAGCTTTTGCTTTACCTATTAAACTGTCATTATCACAAACCCACGAGTTTTCACACTATCACCCTTTCAAACCCATTGAGTGGTTGATCAGTGACCAGCTGGGCTTAAACCACAACCCTGCAGAGAAGTTTTCTGTGAGGAAACATTAAAATGTTACATAGTAGCTCAACGATTTGAGAGCCACTGCAGAAAGTCTTCCCAAACTCACAAATCCGAAGTTGAATCATATACTAATGCTTTTGTTGTGTCTAGCAAAGCAAATAATCCTAGAAATCTAAATATGGAGTGTCTTGTTTAGTGTAACTGTTACAGAAGTACAATCATAAGAGGTTTCATAAGAGTAGCCTAATGATTAACTGATTCCATTTTAATAACCCTGAAGGAAACACAATCCACATCCATGATTTACCAAATGAAAATAATTTAGCAAATTTAGGAATAAATTTGCAAGAAACAGAGGACTGAAGTTTGGAACGTCCAGCAGACCTTGAGGACATCTAAAAGTCATTATAATGTAGACACCATCAGTTTAAAATCTTCTGAGACACACATACTCTCACCACTTCATGCTGGAACCTTTAACTGCTACCTGCCTGCATAAAATACTATTTATTTTTAACTTCTCCTTTAATTATCGTACCTTACTCTTATCTTTCCTTTGCTTCCATTTTCACATTCTTCTTACCATACCTAGTGCTGTAAAGCTCTTCTATTACCTCACAGTCTTCAGCTTTTTCTTAACTCCAAGACTTTAACTGGCATTAACCTTCAAATTAAAGTTGGTGAAGCTGAAATGTATCTCAAAATGCAGGAGCAGCAGACAAATAGGCTTTTGAACAAATAGAGACATTTTGTGAAGGAAACTAGAGGTTGATAATGAGCAGCAGAAAGAAAGCTCAGCTAATGAAGATGTGGGATTAATAATATTACTTATTTTTGACAACTTTCCTCCAAGGAAGAAAGACTGGATCATGAACCACATTTGCAGTGTCAGAAAATTAACAAAAACGGTACCAATAACTTTCAGTAATGATGGATTAGGTTTTTGAGAATTGGTGAGTTTGAGGTGCACTCTGGATTTGCAGAAAGGAAAGAATGGTTATCTTTCGCCATATTCAGAAAGTCACAAGGACTGAATACTCAGTAGGCATTTCTTTGCAACTCCTATAAAAAATCCATAATGCCTGTTCATCTGGGATTTACTTTCACACTCCTCTTCTCTGCAGTGGGAATTTAACAGTCATTCAATAAAACCAGATAGTGTAAATGTAATTGCACTTGTAAAGTCTTCATAACTGTGAGACAAGTCAGGTGCACTTGTCAAAACCTCACAAGTTCACAGAAGAGTCTGCTGGCTACTTTCATGAGATGGATTTTCAGAAACAAACAAATGGTGAGGTTTCAAAACCTAAGCTCTCAAGTCTTCTTCAGCTGTAAAAGCTTTCCAAAACTAGCAAGCATGCCCCATGGTTTTCTATAATAAAACTAGGCTAAAGAACATTAAGAAAGGAGTTCAATCCTCTAGTTCCACATCACCTGAAGTATAAATATGCTCTCCTAAGTACTGAGCTACATCCAAGATCCTAGTGCCAGTCTTTCCCCAAATACATTAGCAGTGATGAAGCCCATTAGCACCCAGCCTTGGGTCCCACACGTGTGACACAAAGAAGGCAGCCAAAGGTGTGCGTGTGCTGAAGACTATTCTACTTTTTAGAGAAACAGTAAGTAGTGACTGTTCTCTCATTTTTCTAAGGCCAAGTGCCTCCTCCTCTTTGATCAACACAAATGGTGAACCACAAACAGTGCGAACAATAAAGAAAAAAGAATGACAGGGAATCCAGAAGAGGAGCAATGAAGAAACCCTTATACTCTCTCTCAAAGTGCTCTTTGCTCTTTTCACTATCCATTGGCTCAATAAGGGTCCAATAAAATGTCCACTTTCTAAATATGTGAAGACAGTTCAACTCAGGCATTGAAGATCTAAGTCTCACAGTGCTCTGGGAAAAAATCCACATCATACCTGTCATTTACTTCCAGGTGTATAATCTCAAAGAAACTAATTTCTTAGGTGGGATTTTTCCAAACTCCAAGAAACATAACCACAAAAGCACAGGGATTAGTTGTCTTTGGAAGCTGTTATTTTTACTAATGCATTATCTAAAAAAACACTGCAAAATATTAGTTGTATTTTCTCCAACTCTCACACTCAACATCTATTGAAGGAACATAAAGTCAAAACTATAACTGCTGGCCAACAGAGCAGATGAGAGAAAGCAAAACTGAACCTCTCTGTTCCTTGCCATGCCACTGCAGAAATATGATGTCAGTTTATGACATTCCTCATGATCCTGTATATTGCTCCTCTTTTTCCTCTGGTGCAACAGAAATTCTTCCTCCAGCTGTGGCTGTTCAAGGTGGCTCTTAACTAACCACAGAAAAGACGATAGATTTAACCTAATTTTTTGGTTTACCAGTTGTTTTTCCTCAATTTTATAAACCTGGAGAAGCAGATAAATCTGTTTCTTCAGTTCTGTAGGCATACCTTCAGATGCATGATTATTTCATTGCAAAGGTACAAATGAAGTTCTACTAAACCTCTGTAACACCACAAGTCAACAATGTTGTGATGAAATCTGAGATTTCTGCTCTGAATTCAGACACCTGCCTCTGTTAGATGATATGCATAATGTATGCTTATTTCAGGGATCATGTCCTAATTCCTTAAAGCAAGTTTATTTCTTTGTCCTTTACATTTTGCATAAGAAACACTTATTATTTGTAAGGAAGTCCGCACTAAACCATAAATCCTTCTTTCTTTCTTATATCCTGATTTGACATGCCCTACCCATTAATGACTTATTTTTGGGAAGGTCTCCTGCAATTGTTTGCCTCAAAAAAAAACCAAAAAACTTTGTGCAATGTAATAGAATTATATTCCTTTAGAGTGTCTAGTCTGTTTTATTACAATCTTTCTGAAATTCAAATTCAAAATCCAGTGACTCATCTTTGAATTTTTTTTTGGCTTCCTGTGTTTTTCCACCCATTTCTTTCCTGCACAAGCAGCATAAAGGGTAACTGATCTGAAAAAAAAAACCTCAACCTGAAATACTTCACTTGCATTTGAGTCTTTTCTTTGGTTCTTTGATAACAGGATGCAACTTGGTCACAAGGAGAAATTAATGCTGGAAGCTAAACTCTTCTGCTAGATTTCAGTGTGCATGTAAAAATATCACAAACACTAATTTATGCTCGGATATTCACAAAGACAGCTAAATTTTGTTCACTGTAAATGCCCTTTCTCAAAATGTGATTAGGAATCACTAACTGACACTGCTCAGAGCAATGTCTCTCATTCCCCTCATCGATGACGTGGGGAGTCTAGTCCATCTGCATTCTTAGGTTTAATGAATACTATATTCTCTTCCCCCAAATTACTACTCACCAGATAGTGGATACTGCATATGAACAGAAAGCTCAACTAGACATATTGACATGAATGTTGTACTATAAAACTTCTCTGTATTAAGTCAAATAATTATGGACTTTGATTTACTTGGATGAAGCAAAAGCTAACTACAACAGTGGAATCCCAGTGGAGGATAGAGGGGAAAGAGTTTTAACTATTAATCTGCTTACCTCTATATATACTTTTGGTGACTTGGCAAAGGGACAAGACAGTCTTTTCCTTTGTCCTTTCAGAACACACCCCATTTTGGGCAATTGACTTGTAGCTGATGTCCTGGAGGAATTCAGTTACCAACTGCTTATTTTCAGAAACTCACAAGGGAGGAAGAAAAGAGATACAGAAAAAAAAACCAAACCACAAATCCCCCAAAAACACAAAAAGCTTCATCACAACTGGAGGAAGATTAAAATTTTTGACTTAAACCAAGATTTATGGGAAATGTGCAGCACCTCCTCAGGACAACCATCACACCTGAATATCTGGAGATGTATACAGGAGAATAAAACACTCACTTTTCAGAAAGGAAGCAAAACCTCATCCCAACAGAAAAAGCCATGATTCGATCTGGAGTGAGTATTTAATATATAAACTTCACTGAAAGAGTATTTGTGTCCCAATCCGAACTTGATTTCCTTGGACTGAATCCAAGCTTTGGCACAAATTTGTGCTTTGGCATTCAGATAGAAAGTGGAACACATGATACAGTAACTAATTCCAGCATCCGCTCCAGCAACCTGTTTTGAAAGAAGAGTTATCAGCAACACTTGCTGAACTTGTACTGAAAATGAACTTTACTTTGGAAACAAAACAAGCCCTTGCAAAATCTGAAGCTCAGTCAGCCCCTCCGCTAATGTTTCAAATGATAAAAAAGTGTGGTATGTGAAAAAGAATGATGACAAACTCTTTCCATGTTTAAATAACTACATGAGGAGAAAACTTGCCTCACAATAACCTAGATTCTTCAAAGCTGGCAGATGAAAGTGATTTATTACAGAAAATAAGATAATTCCACAGTAAATATTTCTGACTTCTTTTTAAACTGCCCTAGTATTGTAGCACAGCTAAATCAAGAATCAATTAAACAAAACACTAATTCAAGCTCTCCAGCATAAAAAGAAACAGGGTAATAATGTCTTACTGGAAACCTCAATAAAACCAAACTAAACAAATGCAACCAATCACTCATACATTACACAAAAGAAAAATCAATCACTCCTTTTAATATCACTAAGAAAAAAAAAAAATCACTGCAACAAATTCACCTCATACAAATATGAATTTTATTTACAATTTTCCAAATTATCAATCAAATCCAACTTCTCAGTTAAATGTGTAGCATTTGTCCTTTAAAACAAATTAAACATTGTGTTCTTTTTACATCTGCAATATGGAGTCCATAGGTACATGCTATTTGGGGCATCTAATGGAACAAATTTAGATCACTATGTGTGTTAAACACCGAAGGTATTCTGTGAAGACTCTTTCTTTAAAATTTATTTGCCTCAGGGACAAGCATTTCCACAACCACTTTCTAATGACAATTAATTAGGAAGGTTTAAAAACCCAGTATTTTATACCAGGACATACTGTGTATGTATACTTCAGGGTGTGTTACCATGTTCCTATTGCAAAGCTGCCTGCTCTATAAGCAATGCTACTGAAATCAGACTAGAGATTACCCAGAGATTTAGATATTATTCAATGTGAATAAAAATGGCCATTGATGACTTTTACTTGAGTATGTGTAATTATGGGCCAACTTGTACCTGATCTGGTACCAGTGTGATGTGATCTGTTCTGAAACTTGAAACCGCATGGGTCATTATAATAAAATCTTTTACAACTGTATTGCACATAAGGTTCCTCAAAAGCACAAATCTATGTCATTGCATCCTGAACTCAGAATTTACTGCTAACTCTCATGAAAAAATCAACGAGATGGTAAAATAATTTATTTTTCTCATCCCAGTGTCTGTGAATGAAGAGAGGAGGGAGAAGATATACACTCTGGAATCCACTCAATTGTTTGTTCCTTCTGCATGTGATTTGTACTTCAGAGATGAGGATTTAAAAAAAATAAAAAGCCAGACAGACCTCGGATTTATCTTTAAAAGTACCTCAAAAACATAACAAAAATTCAATTTAATTTTGATACATATTAAAATTTTAGTCAGTTCTGCCCGACAGCATAACACGACAGAAATGCACAAGACTTTAAACATGCTTTAAAATGACATTCAACAAAGTATTTAAAATTTAATAAATAGCATACAATCACACACAAATACATTTCATACTGGATCTTTAAGCCTACTAAAAACAGACTGGCAAAGAATAAATAAAACAGTAGTTGACAGTTTTGTTTTTAAAAGGTGTAGTTTCTTGTTGTCACGCTAGTAGCCACATATTAACCTGCTTATCACAAAATTGGAAGTTATGAGCTTTTTTCCTCACTGATCTGTTTTGCTCTTACAAGTAATATCATAAAAAAATACACTAAAAGGGTTTTCTTTTGGTTTTTTTTAAACAACCAGTCTGCAACTGAGTAAACCAGTTTTTAAATACAATGAATAAATAGGGAATTAGTAAAGCAAATTCAATTGCAACAAAAATGCAACACCCCAAGAAAAGAGCCATGGAAATATATAGCCATTGCAATATTAGACAATAATAGTACTTAAAGTGATAGTGCTTGTGCACTAAGCTCATTAGAGACCTTAATATGATTTTAGTGCAAATCCCTTGAGTCCAAACAAGCTTTATACCCTACAGTATTAGGGAAAGATCTATTACCAGTTGGAACTTACTCTGTAGTGTATTTGTACATATTGGATATTTAAAGAACTAACACATATTGTAATATCTTCGGCCCTTTTTTACTTCAAATCAGAAAGACTAATGACTGGGGATTTTACATACTATTTGGCTTGTACCATATTAGATTGCAGTTTAGGAAAGTCAGTGCTAAATAAGCTTTTGCCATCAGTTTATCTATTATGCCTAAATTTCAAATATCACTGCATTTTGTACTTCTGAAAGAAAAAGAATGCTCCTGGAGACAGTTTCTCCTCCCTTTAAGTAAGTTCACATTATGATGAAATTCAAGAATATTTAGACAGTGTTGAATAAACTCAAAGAAAAGTACATATTTTACATTAACAATCCTTACCATATTTAGTATATTAAGTTACAAGTATGTTGGTAATAATACAACAGAGTCAATTCCTAAAGGAAAATAATTCTGTACAAATTCACCTGTTAATATGGGGTTAAACAGGCAGCCACTAAGTCTTGAGCAGCCATGTTTCAGGTTTGAACTATAGTACCAGGATAAACTAAATTTGAAACTAATGGGGAAAACTTCAGTTTAAGCAGTAATCCAATTATACTGGATACACACATTGTGTATTCAGAGCCATTAAAATGTTCACTCTTATAGTTCCATAATGTCATCCAGTATAAGAAAAGTTTAATCAACCACACAGGCTAAAATAGCTTTAACATAATGTTGTCCTGGATTTTTTAAAACTAAAAACTAATTATAACTGTGAAGTACAAAACAATGACAGATATTGCTCCAACTTGTACACAATCTTTCCTAAACAATCCGTACCTAGCAGAGTAATAATGCCTCATCGTCACTAGTTTCATTTTTCACTGTTGCCTCTAAGCAAGTGTCGGGTATCTGGGCAGTGTGTACGATGCCACAGCTCTCACAGGGGCCATCTCGACTGCATGACCTTACACTGTGATGTGTTGCACTGTAAGGCTGTCTAAGCCCTGGTCCTTGATCTGAGCTGAGATCAAGTAGAGGTCTTGAACAGTCATTCATGTCAAAGTCTGATGCTACATCAGAGACTGGAATTAACATTTCAACATCATCATCCTCTTCTCTTCCACTTACCCCATTATCAAGCTGTCGCAAAGGACTTTGGTTCTGATTGACTGAGCTTGATCTCCCTAAAGTAAAGCGTACCCAGCGTAAGCCTTGAGTCATACGGCTTAGTGCGCTCGAGAGCTGGTGGCGTGCAGGACTTGTGCTTGGGGGCTCTCCACTCGTCACTTCTCTTCCACCATCCGTGGTGCTGCTACTGCTGCTCTGAGCAGAGGAACTCCCACACGCTCCCACTGTTGCTTCTATTGCTGTTGCAGGAGGGACTTTTTGAGGCAAGGTGGCAGCAACACCACCAACTGCTCCTGCTGTGTCTCTTCTTTCATTTTCTGTGTCTGTATCATCAGATTCAACTGAAAACAAACTTCTGTGAGTATTATTTCGTTCACCTTCTCTACTAGTACTTTGGCTGGCAACATCATCTCCATCTGCCGAGACCAATGCCAATGATCCAGAATGACGTGACCTCGCAAAATTAAAAATTCGATTCCAAATGTTACTTGATCTGCCAGCAATAGGAAGTCTGATTGAGGTAAATCCAAGCTGAGATCGTACTGCCAGCCTCAGGTTTTCCAGAACTGAAGCCTAAATAAGGAGACAAGCAACAATCAAACATTGGCGGTCTGCTAATACTGTTCTAGCAAAGAAAGAATGATATCTATTGTGCAAAACAGCATTTAACAAAGTTAAATGTAGAATCTTAAATATTACAAAATGTTGCATCTGTCTTAATAAGGATCTGGTATATGTAGCAAAAGGCTATTTAAACAAAAGTGGGCATGACAAAAAGTCTAGATGCTCTAGAGGAAAAAACATTATAAACAGACAAATTAAGTGGAAATACATATGTGAAGGCAATAAAAGAGCAATGACTTTTATACAAGGTATATTTCTGCCCTAATTGAGGATCTCTAAACAAAGACAATGTGAAAAGCAAGGCACTATAGTCTGGAAATGGAACACAGATTAAAGAAAAGTACAACCAGAGAGTCAATAGAGCAGGCATACAAAATCTATTACAAATAGTCTTACCAAAAAGGTAGTCACTGTGGATTTTAGAGTACAGCACATAGAAATATGTCTCAAAAAGTTTAGAATTTGTAAACAAAGTCTTCCAGAAAGGTTTAATAAAGATGGCCACCTTCTTTATTCACTACCATAGGGCTGCCTCAAAGGGACTAAATTAAGTATCTTCTCTAGCAGAGGCTTATAGTTTGATTTTTTTCTCCCTTTCTGGTATAATCAGTTAATTCCAGTTTCAAAATGCTTTAATGCTTCTGTTTAAATAAAATTATCTTATGTGTTCTAAACTATAAATTTCCCAAATTCAGTATATATTTTCCAGTTATCTAGCTACAGAAGAATGCATGCCTGAATTTTCCTGTTTAAAATCCTGTATAACTTTTCAGCTGTAAGGTAACACAAACATAAGAACACAATCCCCTTGTCTTGGGGATTCCTAAGTCAAACTTAGAGAAAACACTGCCTCAGCTAAGTAGCTCAATTCTCAAATAGAGCAGAAGATCTTCCAGGTGCCCATAATTCTAAAAATTTTCACAAACGTGTTTAATTAGAGGATAAAGTCCATATGCACAACTTCTCATTAAGATTATGGCAAAGAAGTGGAATATTCTTCAGAAGAGCCATTCCGCGATTAAACCCTTAACATATATGCCTGTATTTCCCTTAATTTATAAAAACCAAAATTTAGTGTTCTCATGCTGTCACCTTCATCTCCCTTCCACCATCCTTCAGACAACACAGCAGAATATCCCAACAATACTTCATGCACAACCTACCTCTTCCTTTACTTCACAGGATGACTGAATTCAAGCAGGCAGTATGTGTGTACAGCAGCCTTACTTTCAAAAGCTCCTGAAGAGACTGCTACTTATCTTTGAAAATCTAGCTCTGAAGGCATGTATCACTTTTAGGCAGAAAGCACTACACTGAAATTAGAGCATCCAATATTCCTGTAGCTTAAGACTTCTAGCAAATCTTGAATAACTATCTTCAGTCCTACACAGATCTGCAATCTTAAGATGCATATTTTGCTGAAAACAAATTAAAACACACTTTGACTTAACACTGACTCCCTTCCCCCAACACTTTACCATATTAAAAATTGAGTTTTATAATTTATAGAATTCAATTTACATTGCCTTGAATTTTTACTAATTTCGTATCCTCTGAAAAACAAAGGTTTTAAACAATGCAACTTCATTAATGAAACATGAATAAAGTTTTTATCATGGAAGCATCAATGTTCTAGAATGACATTTTCATTGCTTTTGATGGCCTGCTCACTACTATTTCTTATTTCTATGCTAGTTAATTACTCAGTATAGTTACTTCACTTTGCAAGGCCTCAAGTCTTATCTGAAATACTGGTGTTCATAATGGGAATTCTCTAACACTCTCACTGTTCAAAACTATTGTATATGCATTGGTATTTTATGGAGCGTGAAATCATGATTACACAGAAATATTACAAAGCAACTACTATTTATTATGTTTAATTACAAAAGTTTGCCATATATATTTATGTATATATACACATATATATACACATTTGCAAGATATTCTGAAATGAACCTAAAATGCATCCAAAGAAACAGTGGTTTATTAAATTTAAGTCAAACTAAAGAGTAAAGAAAATTTCAGTAATTACACAGATTTTAAAATCTCCCCTACTAGCCTTTGACTGCAGCCACTACATGTCTAGGTTTTTCAGAACTGTTTTCTCTAAGAGGAGATTTCATTTTAGTAAAACCCAAGATATTTACATCACCTTTAGAGGATTTAAAGATGAAAAAGGGGTCTGAGCAAGCTAGGTTTTTCTAAAAAATCGTAACTGTTCCTACACATATTCATGTACACCAAACCTGAAGTGTCCCACACAGGGTAGGCATCTTCAGGAAACACTGGTTTGCTCCAAGTTACCTGTACTAGAGGACTTACAATCTGGGCATGACAACTGCATTGTCTCCAGAGACTTTCTTAAGCTAATCCTACCTCAAGAGACTTGTGAACATAGATCCATCATAAACTGGTAAAGGTTAATTTTTTTTGGAAAAGACGGCAGCAAGCCAAATTTGTAAAAGTAGAGAATTGGTCTGAAACAGAAGCATACTCATCTTTATTATAACCACAGTAACTCACTGAAAACAAGGGATTCTATAGTGTTCTCTACAGACATTTACTAAATTCATTAATGAAGTTCAGTGCTAATTTAGCTATCCAAAAAATCTTTACAATGTTTTTTAAAGCCTCTCATGCAAATTGCAATTTATTTTCCTATTTTCCTCTAATCTTTTGTGGCAGATTCCAGCTGCTTGTGAACACATGAGCATGAAAGAACATGTGACAGTCATGTAATTTTTTCTTACCATAGACTTTGCTGTATTAACTGCAACACAATATAATTAATGCCAACTCTAATAGAGCACACTAGGATTCCCAGAATAAGACTTTTCTTCTATTTCTCTCAAGAGCTTTTTAACACAAAGACATTTTTAACTCCTTGAAAAGTTTTTTGAGAGAAATTCATTTATCAACCAAGTAAGAAATGCACTAATCATCCACCTCTGAATCTGGGTGACTAGAAAGTACTGACTGCCATTTACTAGCTTTTGCTTTGTTACTCATTCATGATAATTTTATATTATATGACACCCTGTCTTTCTCCATCACCTTGTTATGCACAGCAGGCATGAATGTACCTACACACTGTGCATGTGAACTACCATTCTGCATTAGAAGTCTGGGTCTTCTTTCCCAATTTGGAAAGTGCCATCTTCCAATCTTTACTTTCACAACAGTAATACAGAAGATACAATTAGATCTACCAATCTATTACTTTTCATGCAAGAGGGGGTTCTATAGTGTGCATTACTGGCATTATCAACAAAAGAAAGCCTGCAAAAGAAACTGTGGTGTTACTACATCATGATTTTGTTCAAGGGCTAATCATTTGTATAACACTACTGACTTGAAAGGAGAAAACGTAAATGCTATAGAGGAAAAAGAAGCAGATGAAAGTTAATATATCTTTATTTCAGTCTCCTTAAAATTTAAGGTATCTGCCTGCTATATTGAAATCTTACCTGATTTGGGGAACAAACAGGGAAATCTTCAACTGGTGGAATTAAACCCTGGGCAATTAGTTGTCCATAGGATGGAGGAGCTTCTCTTCTTAACAGTTCAGCCTCAACCCTTGACAAATGAGTTTCAAATGATCTTTCAAAGAGAAAAGAAATTTCAGAATTCATAAGACACTGATAGATATATATATGTCAATGAAAGTACATCAGACTTATAATTTGAAATAAAAAAAAACTTCCAAGGATAAAGTTTTGCTAATTTAATTGAAATTTAATTGGCAAAGAATATAAAGTCGTTCCTGTGAGTCTGTCCAGCTGAAATGAGAGCAAAAAAAACCAACCCCACAATAAATTTCTTAAAAACAAACAAACCAGTCCAAAGCCATGGACTAAATATAAAAAGCACCACAAATTATGCTTATATTATTGTAAAAGTCTGAAGGACATGTAATCCTGGTATGAACTAGCCTACAAGAGAAGAAACATGCTGTTATATACAGAACTGTGATATAAATTGCAAATTAATCAACTGCAGTTCTCCCACACTTTCTTTTTGGTAACACCATCTGAAAGCTTTAACCCTCTATAGTGAAGTGATCAGAGTACTTCTATCCCCTTTTCTTCACTGGGAGAGTAGTCAGTCCCTGGAACAGGCTCCTCAGGAAACTGGGTCATGGCACCCAGCCTTCAGAATTCATGAGCATCTGGACAATGCTCAGCCACAGGTCTTAGCAAGGTTTAGCTTCAGATGTCCTGCAAGAAGTAGGGAGTTATATTTGATATTCCTTATGGGTCCCTTCTAACCTGATAAACTCTAGGATTAACTAACCTCTTTTTACTATCAAAGAAAAAGGAGCAATGTCTTTACAAATTCTGTGCAACAATATCCGTAAGGCAACAAAACTACTTTAAGTACAAACAAAAGAAAAAACCAAAATATTTAATAAAGTTGAGTTCTACTTACCTTCGCTCAAACATCCTGAGTGAGTACAATTTACAAGTACATCCCAGTGCAATGACAAGCAGCAATCCGCAAATAAGACTCCCAATGACAGCTGCAGTTATCACTCTAGTGGGTACAATGACTGGGCAATTCTCTTCGTCACTGCCGTCGCCACAGTCATCTTGAGAATCACAAACCCAGCTCTCAAACACACAGCGGTTATTTTTACAGTGAAAATTGCCTGGCTGACAGAAGAAACAATTCTTTTCATCCGAACCATTAGGGCAATGATTCTGGTAGTTGCAGCGATCTGAACGAGGGTAGCAAACACCATTTCGAGAGCAGGGAAACTCATCTCTTTGGCACATGGTGCAGTTGGTTTCATCTCTTCCATTTGGACAGTGCCAGTAGCCATCGCAGCGTTGCTGCTCTGTGTAGCAGCCCCAATTTCCACCGCATGGGATTTCCCAGGGCAAACAGAAGCCATCAACTTGATACGTTGCATTGAACCCTCTTGCAGCATTCACTTTGTCAGCACAAAAATGCACTCTTATCTGTCCTGAGGATGAAACAACTGTGAGGGGAGCATGAGAGTCAAATGCTGTCAGTACACGCAACAGTCTCCGTGGATTCTCCTCTAATCCATCATATATTTTGACATAGTCTCCATAACCTGTACCATCAAGTTTAAAATCGGTGAATCGCAAGATTACTTTGCGATGATCACCAGTGTCTATCAGCCAGGTGCAGTTGCTGCCAGGTGGATAGAAGTCAGGATAGTTGGGAGAACTGAAAGTACCATAAAAGTATTTTAACCACTGCCCACATGTTGGCACATCACAGTCTATTTCATCTCCCAGGTCAAGACAATCAATGTTACCGTCACATTTTAAAGATTCTGGAAGGCAAGTGTAAAGCTTGGTGAAGCGGGAAAGACACTGGAACTGATTGCTTGCACAAGGCTGAAAGGAAGAAGCTGTCGGAGGATTAGCTTTGGCACAGATTTCTTCGTCCGAGTTGTCTCCACATTCATCCATATTGTTACATTTCCAACTCTCTGGAATACACTTCCCATTAGCACAATGAAACTGGTCACAATCACAACTTGGTTCATCAGATTTCCCTGAAAAGAAAGAAATAAAGAAAAAAAAAGTTTTCTTAGCGTTTCATGGTTTGTGTTGTGTTTATTTGCTGCACCAAAGGCAAAGCAAATGCCTGAATGCCTGCTTAAACCATGGCAACTTTCAGCAAATTTCAAGAGGTTTTTCTAGTCAAAATTCCATCAACATATCAGCATGAACCTTATCCTTAGCTAATTTCAGTCAAATAATTTTAACCCAAGCAAGAAAACAATGCTCATTTACAGCTGTTGAGAAATCTGACTTCAAATATGCTAAAAATAAGTTAGAAAAATACACTCTCATCTATCACTCAAAATGCAGAAACATTTTGTGCTGCGGTACTGGTTATCTCCTCAAATTCTTTCCCAGAAAAGCAGTCAGACTTTCTTCTGCTTTTGGAGGTTCCTACTTTGTACCAAAGGATCTAAGGCAAGAGAGAAGCTGACAGCTGAAGATTACATATTACCACCAGCCACAAAAAGCAACCTCTGTCCTCTCCTTTTCCCACAGTTTGCTCCTGCCTCTCCTGCAGCAACTAAGATGGGAGGGCAGCAAATGCAAAAATGCATGCTTGCCTTTACTTATTAAACTTCCAGCCATGTTGAACACAGAAGCATACCTTGGATACGAGTTATTTCAGCTCTGCAACAATTCATCAGAGTCGAAAACTGCTGTATAATTTTCAATCAGTTATTTCTACAAACCACAGTACAGACTGTAAAATTTGCTATAAAACAAACTGCCATGGTCAAAATATTTAAAACAAGTCTGCAATACAGATGGTCCTACACAGCAGTAATTCAGAAAATAAACTAGACAAATAAACATTCATTCTAAGGAAACACCTATTACTAATACCTAATACACCATACCTAAGGTTTTAATAAGAAACAGGAAAAACAGCATGATGAATTCACTGAAATCCTTATGCTCCCAACAGTATAACGTTCTACCTTTTTTTACAGGAGAACAATTCAGATTGGAATGGAGGCCATCTAATAAAATCATCTGCTCAAAACAAGAACAACTGATGTTTGATTAGGCTCTTCAGGGCCTTCTCCAATCAAGTATTTTTAAAGTTCCAGTGCTTTACTATACAACATGATAATAGTTTTCACAGCTAGCTTGAATTTTTCTTGCAGGAACTAATCTGCTGTGATAGTCAAGTCATATCATACTACTGTTCTCCTTTTTTTCTACTTTAATATCTCTTAAAAAGTACTGAAAATAAATACTCTAACTTAGTAATTTTTCTTTAGAAAAGTACAACACAATTTTTAAATTTCACAAATGCTAAGGCTTTTAAAAAGTGAATGCAGGAAAAAATGAAATCATCAAGAGTGACAAATGTTATACACACTGCTGAAGAATGTTAAATCTACAAATTTGCTTTCAGAGAATGAAGAATGAAAGGAGAGCAAAATGTATGTGCTGCAAGTGACTAATTTTCAGAACATCTTCATTTCACACAAAAAAAAATCCAAAGAAGAGATGCAGTATAAATGATACCATCTAAGTATTTATAGTACACTCACACACATACATATGGTTCACAATATTAGTACGGCAAAGTTGGAACTTGGCCTTGAATTTAAAACCTGTAAAAGTGAACTGCTAGACTAGTCCTACCTAAATGGAATGACTAAGCTGTATAAGTGGAGATAAAAGAATAGTAGGTAGGAGGTAGGAGAATATGTAAAATTGAACCTGTCAAGTACTGATTATAATCTATCTCAGTCCTTCTGCATGGCAAAACCTGGAAGAGGTTGAGAAGAAAGCTGTCACATGGAGTTACAAATATTTATGGGAATATTGCACTACTAAAACAGGATACAATTTCAACCCAATTACTTCCTTCAACAAGCTTTTAAACATCCCAGAAAAGAGCTGGGATACTTGATCCTGATTTAGCATTTTTAATCACCAATCCTGCAATCCTTACATGAAGAAAATTTACCTATGAATCGAAAATTAGAGTCTTAAAATGATAAGAGATGTATAAAATAAGACTAAGTTTGGGAGCTGTATCACAAAAGACTTCAGGAAAGCACAAGATCCTTAGCAGCACCCATATATAGTTGTAGCCAAAGGACTAACACAATTCTTCCCTGCATTTACAGTGGCCATTGACCTCTGTGCTTTTAGCAACTTTATTTTTGACTCTACATATTCATTAGCAAAATCTGCCCCATTTCAACTCCCATAATTAAAAAGGCTGGAAAATAATAGTAAAAGGAAGACAGAAGAAAGAAAGACAAATAAAAGTGGCATAAAATTTACTTTCTAGCCCAGTACCCTTCCTACCTGTAATGCTTTTTTCTTTCCTATTATTGGTTTATTTTAAGATAAACGTTAATATTTACCTATTATTTTCTTTAAACAAGAATTAATTCAAATAATTCACATGACCTATCTTCTACATCAGATTTTAAACACTGGGTTCCCTAATGGTCACTTTTGTACTTGTAATCTGTAGTGCTTCCATCATTCCAGCACAGATAGGCCTAACCTGCATCCAAGTAACTAATGTATTGCTGTTTTTTTCCCCTTCTTCTACAATGACTTGCCAACTTTGAAAGTAGCCTTAAAAATACTGAATTAAATAGTCTATTGAGGTGTTAATCTGAGCACTACTGCATGATGCTGATGAGAAGAAACCAAACATAATGGCACAGTTGAATACATAGCAAATATGTTAGCATTTCAGGAGCCTTTTTTGACACTCAAAGGCAGAAATGACCAGATGATTATTAAAGCAACTGTCAACTCTTCTCCTGTATACAGGTTAGTTTAAAACATCAAAAGACCACTCTGATCACTGAAACACTACACTTACACTGCAACTGTGAAATACTTTCTAAGTACTGTATCAAACATAGGGAGCAAACTCAAGCCAAAGTTTCAGCAAGGCTTGTTTGTTAAAAATGAACAAATCTTTCCAAAATAAAACTTATTTCATTTTAAAAAGACATTTATAAACATAGGATTAAAGTCTTAAGCACTCTAATCTACAACACAAAATAGAAGAAATCAATTAACAGAAAAAAACTGATTATTATTGAACATGTTATAGCTTCTTCCAAGAGGGGTTAACATAATGAAATTGTCTGAAGATCAGAGAAAAAGAGAGGAAAGGATTTGGAAAAGTAAGAGGAAAAATTCTACAAAGCCAATGGCTTATGTCCCCTACCCATTCCACACTTTTATCCAAGGTATCTTTCCTTCTTGAAACCCCTCAGGAAGGAATGCTGCCTTTCCTCTGCACCTGCTTTGAGAGGGAGGTGAAAAGGGCAGAAGCTGATGCCTGACACAGGTTAACAATGTTCACCAACACAGGATTACTGACTAGCCAGTGGCTTCTTCCCTGCTCCCTGACATGTTTTTGGTGAGACAGTGCACAAAACCCAGGTAGAACACTGCCCTGAAAGCTGAGCCAGAATCAAGTTCAAGGCTGCATTATTTCCCCAAGACCTGCCAAAGTGCAAGGAGCTGAACCACAGCAGGAGCTTTTTTGTAGACTTGAGAACAGGTGATAGAGAGGGATAAGCGTACTTGGAAACTTGTTTGTGAGAGACTGACATACTGGAGGAAGCTACAAGGTAAGGAGAGTGCAGAGTAAAAACCAGGAGCTTAGACTAGAGGAGATCAGGGGTAGATTTACTGAATCTTGTTGGAACAATTTTGAAGGTGGATAGCACTGGATATGTTTACAAGTATAATTTGTTTTATGGAGGAGTCAAAAGTCAGTGTGCACAAAAATCTGGAGCAGGCCAGTGAGTGGATATAAGCACACTTGGAGGGAGCAAGGTATCATGAAATCATTGTAAAAAGCAAGAAAAATCGAATCCAGTATTTGGGATGATCATGATGTAGAACACCCTAATCATGCTATTACACAAAACAGTAATATCTCTTAAAGCCAGGAAAAGTTCGGAACTAGTCTTGACCCACAACTGGCTTCCTCCTCTCTCTTGGCAACCTCTAATAGAACAAGAATGGCTCACAAAACAGTCTCAAATTATTACTACTGATAACTAGTTCTTATCACATCCTCTAATTACACAAAAAAATTTTTGCATGTACAGAACCAGGTCGGCACTTGCCTGGATTAATCTACCATATCAATGTGGTGGGGATTTTTTAGATTTATTTTTTTTAAAAATAGTATGCCTTCTGGAGATGGAAAAAATGATGCAAATTCTGTGAGAAATGTAAAAACAAAAATCCTGTAATTTCTTTCCTCTCTCACTCTATTTATAACACTCAGAAGTTTACCCCACTACTTTAACAAATTAATTTTAGTCTGATGAAAACATTTCAAATCTTACTATGTTAAAAGAACTTCCAGGTGCCTAGTACTACTGGCTAACCTTTTCTTCCCAAATATCATTCAATCTGCTTATTGTTACTCCCACTTTGAATATTCAGATTGTGGACGGGATTCAAAATACATTACTTAATCTGTATTTTCTCTGATTTCAACAGACTTTGACGTGACTACAGGAAAGACACGTAGTCAGTACTGTACCCTGTTAGAAGGAAGTAATTCTTGAAACAGAAAACAAGAAGTGAAACTATAAAATTACACTAGGTATCATTTGAAACATACCAGCAAAGTAGGCTAATCTGAAGCCTTTTCTGGAGATGCTATCATCTGAATGAAACCTTATCCAAACATGATCCTGTGAAGAGATGTATGGTGAGGGAATGGAAGAGCCACATGCTCTATAGCCTTCAATGTTCTTGTAGCTTCCAATTGTTAACCAATCTGAGCTGCATCGTCGAGATCCCTGAACATCAAAATCTTGAAAGCTGAAAAAGAAAAGGTCAAAATTAATACTGAATTGAATATTGCACAAACAAGAGGCAGAATTACTACACATGAAAATTAGCTTGAAGTTCTTTTTGAAATGAATACCTCTTCTGAAATAAAGCATAGCTTCTCTACCCATGTAGAAATAGGGTTTAACCTTGTGCTGATACTTCTATTTTATGAGGACAGCAAGGATCTATGCTGTCAAACAAAATATTGCATCCACCACTTAAAGAAATGCAATTTTGCTACAAAAACACACACTGTCTTAATCTAAAATACTGGTAATGAAATTGTCCTTATGTGTCTCACTTAATGACTTTTACACACTACTAAGTGATTTTAACTCAAATTTCACCAGAATTTTAGCTAATGCTACACTTATGGCAATAACATCATTTGACATTACAAATACAGCTAAAAGGTTCAAAATTATGTTTTCAGATAAGACTTTCTCTGCCAGTTGCACTACTCAGCTACCCCAGCATTAGGTCAGACTGCCATGGGACGGCTGCACTCGTCCCAGACAAGCTGCCATGGTAATGACAGGTGAGGGGGAGACTGTGCAAAACAGGTCTTTACAGACAACAGAGCTCTATCAGAACTGAAATGTGGTATTTATGAGTGGAAGAAAACAACATGAAAGAAAAAAGGAGTTTTATTAAAAGTAAACAGTATGAAAAGTTTAGAAAGCATTCTAGCAGCTGAACAATTTTACCTACTTTACATTGCATTTATGCCAGTCAAATATTTAGTAGAAAGACTGTTTAAATTAAGAAGAAGAATTTAAATGAGTAACTAATGTCAAAGCAAATACTTCATAATGAAGAGCAGTTTCTTAGGTCAGCAAGTCTGCACTGGAAACTGAAAAAATCTGCAGGTAATGCAGTTTCATAAGCAAGTCTATGAAGCAGTACTAACTTGTATGTTGATGCTAAAAGAAATCAGTAATCAGAAATGAACTGATGAGAACTTGAATCCACAAGTTTTTAACATTGCTACTTTAGAAAATTTACAAGATATGTGAAACTGTGAGGAGCTCCCTGCATTAAAACTCAGCCTTTCCTAAACTGCTATCTATTGACTTGCTATTTGTCCCTGGCATTTTTAAGCACACCAAGAGACCTCTTGGTAGCAATGAAGCATTACAGCATTTAGTCACATTTATTTACATACTTTTTAAGGAAAAATTCCTGTGTTTCACACACACTGAAAAATTTAAAATAAATGAGGACACTAAAATTTTTTCTAGTCACCGATTCTCCAGCTAAAAACAAATGCTACATGGCTGTGTGCAAGCAAATCAGATAAAAGGAAAGGCAAAAACCATACAGAACTGAAATCCTTCATGTACAAGAAGGAAGAGAAAACTGGTATGTGTACAAATGGCAGTTAAAAATGTCTGGTTAGTACTTCTTCCATCCACATGGATATTACAGGAGCACTGTTACCTTATAGTGATGATCTCCCCTGGGTTGGCATGGATGTACCAGCTACAGTTAATTCGGGCAGGATACTCAGAGGGCCACCCTGGACTGGTGATTGTCCCACTTGGTGATCGAATTTGTTCTGGAATATCTCCACAAGCTAAAAAAGACATATATATTGAAAGTGACTTGATTAATTCCATTTTTTTAAAAGCCAGTAAGACAAAAAACCTGACCCAACCAAGCAGCACCCAATCAGGGAGAACATCAGAGTGAGTTAGATGACATACCAATTAAAAACCCCACAACTTCTAAAGGAGTTTGTAATGGAACATGTCAGCCAAAAGATGTTTTCCAACACTGCCAGTGCAGCAGTTTTCATTTATATCAATTACTATTACAGATTAAAAAGATTATTCTATGTGGACTGATAACTTTAAGCTAAAGATATTTTAATTTTAAATTTATTTTTGGTCTTTACAAAGATTCAGTTCAATTTAACCATGCATTAACACCTTATACTGACAAGTGCATTAGAAGGTGAAAAACAAATTAAAGCTAAATAATCAAGCAGCTGAAATTTCCTGTCTTAGGCAGACCCAGTGTTTGACCATCATTTAAATACATTCCCCCTTCCATTCTTGGCATGGAAATGATCTCCATACACGATTCCAAATGCCTGAAAGGAAAAGAGCACTTACTGCAGCAGAGATCTGCATAACTACATTTCTGATAATGGACTAGAAAGCTTACATTTATAGGTCTAATTATATGCAACTGAAGTAACTCGGTCATTTGTACTCTTACTTTATTGTAGGTGTAGCTTTCTGCACTGGCCTTAACTCAGCTGCTGCTCCTTCCACAGCTCAAGTGTTCTCAATTCTTCTGATTTTATTTGAAGTAATGTGCCTACACTTAACTTTGTGGATTTTGTTTTCCTGTTTATCTCCCCTCTTAGCAGCCTTATATCCAACACTTGTCATATAGCATACACACAACCTTCACATAAACAGAAAGGCTAAAATACTCTCAACTGCAGAACTTCAAATTATGAGGAAGTCTCAGTGGCGAGAAAACACATTAAAAAAAGTGCCCTCTGTGTTTTTATCTTTCAGTTTTATCATTGATAGTACAAAATCTGCCAAGCTGTCAAAGTTACTGGTAGCCCAATAAGTTACACACGGTAGTTTGAACACAGGAACTATTACAAATAAGGAAACACTTCCATTATTGTCTGATCATCAAAACTCTTTAGAATTCCTATTTGATTAAAATAGCCAATCAGAACTGATGAATAAACAAATATGATGAAGAATGAACTGCATTTGTAAAAGTGGAAAAGTTGAAATAATGTAATTTGTGGACAGGTTACTTTTCTCTATTTTTATACACAATCAAGCTTTTAAAATAATTTTGCAATTCTATATAGAAATTATAAAAAGTTATAATCTTAAATTATTATTACTTTAAAGTATTACTATATGGCATAAGAAATAGACTTTAAAATATATTTTGGAAGGACTAAAAGACAAAAATGCTGACATACGTCTGAATTTTCTGTATTAACTTAAATACCACAGCAAAAAATAAAACTCAGGAAAATTTCTATTTTCCTGTATATCTGTAAGAGAATAATGATTTTAACAGTTTTTCACATGTTCCTTTTTAGAGCTTTATTCATGCTTCACAGTTAAGTATTAACATACCTTAACTGTAGGACACAGGAGCTGCCCTAATATCTCGGGATGAAAGTCACAAAATACAAAAAGATATTATTTCATTTGAATATGCAATCATTCACTTTCTTTTTAATTTTTGAGCAAACCCTATAGGTGGTGCTCTAACACCATGATAATTTGGAACACAGCTCCTGTGTAAATGATCTTTTGATACTTAACATTTGTTCAAGCAATAAATCTAAGGACTTGAAAGAAAAGCCAGTTATTCAGTTTTTAAAGATAGCAGTTTTAACAAAAACCAAAAAACCTACAGAACAAAAACATACAAAAAAGTGAAGAATGTATAAGACATTTCGTACCAAGCTTGCGAATGCTCACAACAATTCCACATACTACTTGGTTACTACTGAAATAGCCCCCAACTTCAAAAAAGTTGCCTGGAGGTGAAATTTACACTACAACATACATCTGCTATCAGATATTTCCAAACTGACAGACAAAATTTTGTCACTGAGACCCTCTAAAGAAGCTATTAAGTTTACCTGACAAAGGGAAATTTGCACTAAAATACATTAAAAAAATCCATTCAGCGTAGGTTCAGTCAGTTTTACAGAGTTCACCTCCAAAAACATTAACATGCTAAACCCTACAGCAGTACAAACAGTAACGTGTATTTGTGCACAAGTATGAATGGAAGAAATACCACATGAAAATCCTGTATAACCAAAGTAGTGTTTTCAGACCACAAGAAAGCTTCCAGTTTTAATCAAACTCAGGATTTTTTTATCCTTTGCAGAACCAACCTTATCCCTGTAATTTCTACATTCCTTTTTTTAAGATGTCTTTTTCTCTGTTTCCAGTAAAGCTCACAATACAGAGCTGACAGCAAAAGACGGTAATTTGTGACAGCATCCAATACAGGGAGAGAGAAGCAGACTATGGAGGGCACAAGGAAGCAAGAATGACCACAGGCACAATAATACAGAGTGAATAAAACTGTACAAGTGCTGTAGAGGAGAAAACACTGAAGACAGTATTCATGTGACAAAGTGGGGGCTCAAAAAGAGGAGAATGGACTTGAAAAGCGAATTACAGCTTTGTTAACTTCAAGTTGGCTAGACAAGCTAAATGCACTTGCATACTTGATATATATTCATGCACTAAAAGTCTCTTACTTTTTACTCAGGAGACAACAGAAACCTGTTTGCTTAAAAAGTGTATAAAGGTCAAGATAACTGTGCAGAAGCGGCACTTCAGATGTGCAGTCTTTTTGAGAGAGAATGATTTCTCAGAGAGATTTGTAAAATCAAGGATAACCTTTTGAAATAGAACAGCTTTAAAGGGAATATACTTTATAAAGATGATAGCAAGCCTTTTTAATCAGTTCCTGACCCTCTGCCTAACAAGGATGTTTCTCCTGCACCTTTACAGACTATAATGTAACATACATTTTATTCACGTATTTGTAAACATGCAGAATGTAAGCAACACCATGAAGGATATGGGAAAAAAAAATTCAACTGGCAGCATGTAAAACAGAAATTCATCAATAGAGGCAAATATCCTTACTTTAAGTGGAGGAAAATTTGGACTTTTGATTTCAATTGCTAGCAGTCCAACAAGCATTTGTCATACAGGTCAGTTATGTCTAGGACAACTTGAAATTACAGGAAAACTGATTAGGTCAAGAATAATTTATAAAGCATTAAAAATAAATAAAAGAACAGCAGAATGAAAATTAGACAAGTCGGGATAAAAGGAAATGAGTCTGCAAACAAGGCAGAAGCATGAAAGAAATTGAGAAGGTTGCATTGTAGAGAAAAAAAGACACCTAGTGATGCATGCTCAAGATGTTTTCAAATCTCATGCTAGTGGCTGTAATATTTGGAGGGGGAAACAAATTCCTCTTGCACAACCATTTCTACGTGAATGTTGTGTCTGCTTACACTCACTTCAACGCCCTTGTATTCTTTGGCACAATTCTGCTCATCCATCTCCTACCTGTTTCAAATGCTTTCCTTTGATAACCTTTATTCTATTAAAAATCTATTTGCAATTCTGTTTACTACTCTGATATAACTGTTCAGTAAATTGCAACACTGCAATTAGGACTGAGGATGTTTCACCTATTACAGAGTAAAATAACAGTCAAAAGAGCTTGCACATAATTTTCTGGTGTACATGGATTTTCCTGTAGACTTTTTAAAAACAAACACAATAATTTTTCTTATGTCCTTCTTCCTGAAATTTGTTTACCATCCCACATTACAGAACATTATTGTAAACTACAAGATGGTGACTGGTAAACAGAAGAGAGCCAATTAAAAGCTTATGTACCAAATTCAACTATCAAGTTATAATAAGAAAATAATTAAGAAACCTATGCAAAATTCTGTAGCAAGATCTAGAGAAGTAAAGTACCTGTAGTAAGAGTGAACAACATGTCAAGGAAAAAAGTCACTTCAGAAAAGCAGGGAGAGGGAGATTAGGGATTTATCTTCACAGTAATGCCAGGAGATTAGTTGAAAAGATAAAAGAATTAGCTTTCAATGTGAACCACAGGATGATAAGGTATGCATTATATTGGACATGGTAAGGACATGAATGCAGCTGGATAAATGATCTGAAGGTGTTTAAAACAGCTTAGAGTAAAAAGAGAATAATGTTGTGATAAAGTCTAAACCGTGAACAGGGAGGATAATTATTGCATTGTAACTCTCAGGAGCCACTGAAAGTCTTATGTGGAGAACTACAGGGGAAGAAGGCATGGGAATCTTTGTCTCCAGGTCAAGCCAAAAGCCTTTAATTTAAAATGCCCTTTGCTCTGCAATACAGAGACATATGCAGTAAAAAGAAATCATTATATATATATA
>WBNO01032065.1:77270-121895 GCA_013400575.1 Peucedramus taeniatus | reverse complement strand
TCCAAGCCCTGTTCAAC
Source organism: Peucedramus taeniatus (assembly GCA_013400575.1). Lineage (NCBI taxonomy): Eukaryota > Metazoa > Chordata > Aves > Passeriformes > Fringillidae > Peucedramus > Peucedramus taeniatus. Next base: position 121,878 of record WBNO01032065.1, on the reverse strand, counting down.
CCAGCTTTGGACCCTTCCAGGGATGGGGCCTCCCCAAATTCTCCTGGGCAACTTGTGCCAGGGCCTTACCACCCTCAGAGTAAAGAACTTCCTGACTTTAGTAGAATTCCCATTCTGTAGGTGGCTTTGCCATCTGGTTCTGGGGTCACCTACAGGGGGTGGGACATTCACAGGTTAAACAACAGTGGCTTTAAGCTGAAGGGGAAGAGGGTTAGATGGGATATTGGGGAAAAAATCTTCCCTGTGAGGGTGGGGAGGCCCTGGCACGGGGTGCCCAGAGAAGCTGTAGCTGCCCCTGGATCCCTGGAAGTGTCCAAGTCCAAGCTGGATGGGGGTTGGAGCAGCCTGGGATAGTGGGAGGTGTCCCTGCCCACGGCAGGAGGTTGGAACTTGGTGATCTTCCAGTTCCTCTCCAGCCCAAGCCATTCCATCGTTCTGGGATTCCATGAAATACCAACACATCCACTGAGCTCCTGAATGATATTGATAACCAGACTGTTTGGAGAGCATGATTTACAAGCTCCAGAATTTCCACTCCTTCCAGCTGACCAGGGAGAAGCATCTGCTTGTTGGGATGCATTTTCCAGCCTGGAACCACCAGCAGCTTTGTTGTGCCAGGACAAATCCCAGTTTCAGTCCTGCAAAACCTTTTGCTGGCAAGTCTGGAGCTGCACAGAAGATGTGAGCTGTTTGTATGACTAAAGGTTGCTGGACCAAACTGATTAGAAAGATTCAGCAGGTTCTCCAAGCCCAGCACGAGCACAGATCTACTCTGGAAGGAGCTCTGGGCACAGAGCTGGCTTCTCCTCAGAGTAACTTCCACAAGAGCTGGATGTTCTCATCTTTTCTCAGCATTGATCTCTGCACCTGCAGAGCGAATTCCTCTAAATATTGTTGTGGTTTTAGTGGCTTTTCTTTTAGAATATCAAAACCTGATGCTTTGATTAGAGATGGGGAGGTGGTGGTGGTGGTGGTGGGTGAATCTGACAGTGTTTTCTGGTATTTAGTCCCTAACTGAAATATTACCTTGAGGTATTTATAAAAAAAATATTAAATTGGCCCAGATATTTTTTTATGAATAAGGCTTTAATTAACTTTTTACATATTAAATGTACATCAATGGGAATAGTTAGACAAATAGCAGGGGTGTTAGTCATGCAGAAGCAAAGGGATGATTCAGTCAGGGACTGCGTGTGTGTTACAGCAGCCTCTCCCTCCAAGGGCACATGTGAGAGATGCTGAGAGGGAAGGGAAATTAGCATGAGAGATGGAAGCGAGCGTGGAGAGGGAACATATTCAAAAAAAAGGCCAGGAGAAAGGCGAGGTTCCCAGTGGAATTAGAAATTAAGGGCTCCCTTGCTTACGCAGGAATAACTACCAGAGCCCAGGGACCTGAGCTCTGTTCCCAGCTCTGTTACACAACTCCACAGCTCTGTCCCCCCCTTCCCTTCTCTCCCACCCCCTCCTTGGCTCGCCCAGGTTAATTTGACAAGTTCTCCTCCACGTCCACGCCGGTGGCAGGGGCAGAGTTTGGGAAGAGCAGAGTAACGGTGAGGGTAGCGAAGCGTGAGCAGAGATCGCCCCGGGACGGGGTGGGAGCTCCGACCTGGGAGGTTTTGGAGAACAGGTTAGACAAACATCTGTCAGGATAGTTCAGGCAGAGTGGATCCTGCCTTTGGGCAGGAGCCTGCGAGGTCCAAGTCTGAGATCTGTGATTTTAAGTGCTTCTGGAGCACGGGCTGAGCCTGCCAGTCTATCCAGATATTGGTGCGAAATCAAAAGTGTATCATCAACAAAGTAGGATTTTCTAGGAGAAAAGAGTCTTTTAATACCAAGATGCACCCCTAATTACACTGGCTTAACTTTTCTGCCACTTCCACTGAATTAGATATAAATTACACCAGGCCAAGAGGAGAATCAGGCCACGTGTTTTTCTGCTGATGGCCAAAATATATATTTTCACTTGACTCGATTTATTCAGTAACTGATTTGCATAGACATTTCCGAAGGCTGCTCGGTTGTTCTTTTTTTTATTTTTTCCCCCAGTTTTTTTCGCACTTCACATGTCATCTATCCCCCACTCATTACACAGGGCAGCAGCAGTGTTGCCACCAAGGGAGCTCACATTTAACAGCAAGAGAGGAATTTTCAGCAATTCCCATCCCAAGGGACCGCAGGATGCGGAGCTTTGATTTCGTTGCTCTAAGATAGGCAGGGATGAAAGCGATGTGCACTGGCAGGAAATCCTTAAGGTGCTGGGTTCCTCCAGCAGCTTGACAAGTGCCTTTCCCTCCCACAAAAGTCACCAAAATCAGTGTGAGCAGAACAGGTCATCACCTCTCCTCCACTCCAAGTTAATACCGTGGATAAGGAGCCATGAGTTGTTCCCACCAACTCTGGAAAGCACATACCCAGAGCTGGGAGGTGTGGATGCTCTTCAAGAACCTGCAGTAGGATATCTCCCTCTGATGGTGCTTAGTAATCAGTCAAATCAGGAATAAAATCATGTCCAGTCCTCAAATATGAAGGCAGGGTTGATATAAGAGCAAGCAGGCATTTGGTGAATTGACAGCAGCAAAAATGAAAAGCCAAAGCTGAAATTGTGGGTTTTCTTGCAAACAGGTTGGCAAAGCTCTGAAAAACCCTCAGAATGTGAAAGAAAAGAAGAAAATGTCCTGTAATGACACATAGCCTGAGCAAGGGAAGGGTTCATCAAAGGATCTGTTATCATTTGGCTTAAAATGGGTGAGCTCAGAGAGAGATTGAAGCTGAATTGAAACCAAAAGAACCTCCCTGCTCTTCTCATTCTCCCACACCCTGGCCACTTCAGAGAGATCTTAATCCCAACCCAGAGGTTATTCCCACTCTGGATCCCCATCACTTTCCTGCCTGGGAGTGCAAAATCCATGTGCAGATCAGGCTGGAAGAGACCATCTCCAGAGGAGAGAGGATTCCTGGACATGAGGGATGACCAGTGTGTGGCACAGGGCTTCTCTCTAATTAGAGGTGGTCATTATCTGAGCTTGAGAAACCTGGATAAAACAAGGGAAGCATCAGATGAATTAAAATGGTTTGCCTTGTGGATACAAATGATGACTGATTAAGAAATTATCTGGAGGTGTTTGGTATCCTCTGCTTCTACAGGAGGTTGTTTGATTTTTGGGATGTTTTTTAGATCAAGTAGACCACTCACGTTGGTGAGGGCAAAGTGAGAGCTTCACTGTTTTAAATCACAAGCAGATACAAGTTCTGGCTATTTTAGTGCTATTATTATTATTATTATTATTATTATTATTATTATTATTGTTATTATTTAACCTCTGTCTATGATTTGACAGTGAAGCCAATGGAGAACATCCACAAATCACATTTCTGTGGTCTTACATTCACCAAGAACCCAAGGTCTTATGAATATATCTTATTCAGGGTGTGACAGATTCCCAGGATTCCCCATGCCATGTATTCACTTTCTGTGTTTTGCTCAGCTTCCCAAACCCAACCAATGACATTTTCAGCCCAACACGATGGCAGGCTGGCTCCTCATGGTGGCTGAAATAAAAAATATTATTAGGACATAATGCAGTAGAGGGTGAGGTCTATGAAATTGTGGATAATTTCCTTCCATTTTTAACCTCTAGGACTCATTTCTCCATATCTGGGACCAGCACCAGGCTGATCACCAGCTCGTAGACTTTTCTCAGTCATGCTGGCAATGCAGAGCAGTGTAAGGAGGAAATTTGGTTTTTTCCACTTTTTCTGTTCTGATTATTTTGATTGTGTCTTCTTAGGGTTGAAAGATTTAAGGGGATGTCTCAGAACAGGGCTGTTGGTCAGGGTGAAAGAACAAATCATGATGGCACAAGGGGGATGGTTTTAAGGTGGAGAGGGAATGGTTAGGTGGGATTTGGGGAAGGAATTCTTGGCTGGGAGGGTGGTGAGACCCTGGCAGAGGTTCCCAGAGAAGCTGTGGCTGCCCCTGGATCCCTGGAAGTGTCCAAGGCTGGGTTGGACGGAGCTTGGAGCACCTGGGACAGTGGAAGGTGTCCCTGTCATGGCAGAGGGGTTGAAACCAGATCTTTGAGGTCTCTTCCAACCCCAACCACTCTGTGACTCTGGTTCTATGATAACTGTTCCTTCCAAGGGCCATAAAAATCTATGCATGACAAAGTTCTGACTCTTTATCCACCTGGCCAGGTGTGTTCATGGCAGGTGGAGCTGTTTCCTTCTGGAAAGGGAGCTGTGGCTCAGTTTTTGAGATTCCAGTTTTGGTTGGGTGATGCAGGGGATTTTTTGGTTTTCCCATCTTTGGGAGCTGAGCTCCTTCAGCAGTGTCCTCACATGCACTCCCCCAGGGATGGAGAAATTTCAGACAAGTGTTCAATATATTTAGCTCCCTTTTCTGCTTGAGATTTATACAAGAGCTCCAACTATAATCAGAATATCTGTCATCCACAGCTTATCTGCTGACTTAAAACTGCTTGTAAATCATCCAGCCTGTGTCTGGGACTTTGCAATTTCCTTATTCCTCAGTGTCTAAATAGATCTGAAATTCCCTAGCATTGTCCTTGAGTGTTTGGGATTAGAAAGTGGGAAGATAATGATGGCTCTCCATCTCACAGCTGGGCAGCTGGGGCAGAGGAGCTGTTTGAAAGTAGTGTTTTGTAGGATTGAGCCCCTTCTCCCTTAGGAACCACAGATCCAGCCTCCAAACCATGCTTCCTCTCATGAGCTATTTATAAAAAATCACTTTTATGCTGTGGGAGCTACATCAAATTTTTCTGCTTCCCCAACTGGGTGAAACTGAAACCCACAGAAAAAAAAAAGCAACCAACCAAACAAAAAAAAAAAAAAAAAAACCAAAAAAACAGATTGCCCAAGCCTGCTGCAGGGAGGTGAGCAGCTCCTCCAGCACCCAGACCCCCTCCCTTCTCCAAATGGAGCCTGTAAAGCAAAAATTTCTGCAAGCCGAAAAATTGCTTAATTGCCTCAAATTGATTCCATGGTTTTATTAAGATATTTTCCCAGCTCTATTATGGTTAATTATTTGTATTACAGTAGACTCTGAGGCCCCAAGCAGAGATCAGGGCCCCATTGTGCTAAATAGTGTACAAGCACTTAATAACAGAATCATTCCTTGCCCCAGATAGCTTGCAATTATGTGGGGAGCTGCAGTGGAAACACACCACAGCTCATGTGAACACCTTTTAGGAGAGGTTAACGTGGAGCCAAGAGGGTCCCTCACGAGAGCCTGTGCAGCTGAGCTCTGGTGGGAAAATCTCAAGGGAGAATCTTGGTGTTCAACCAAGAGATGAACACCCCACCTGGCTTAAGGCTTTGTGAGGGGAATCAAGAGGAGAGAAAAGTGGGGGAAACTGAACAGGTTCCTGTGCTGCTTTCCCCTTCACCTTTGGTTTGTGCTCGGGGACTGGGCTGCGGGAGGTTCATGAGGGAGCTTGTTATCCTGGGGATTTCCAGCCTCGTCTTGCAGAGGCAAAATTTTCCTCTGCTTGGGTAAATGCTAAGATCCAGCCTTGCAGGGACCCTGCTTCCTCCCAGCCCCAGTGAGGAAGTGGAGCACAAATGCAGAAGGGGAACCCTGTGTGTCTCCTTCTCCCTCCTCCCACTCCATTCCACTCCAAATCTCTGTGGCTGCATCTCACCCATCGTGGGAGACCTCATCCATCGAGGGGTCAGCACTGAGGGAGCTTTTCCACACCTTCAAGTGAGTGGGGGGAGTTTTGAGACCTCAAAGCCTTGCTGGAGGTGAAGTTTGGGGCTGGGAGTGTGGTGGGTTTGGGGTGATGGGCAGCTGGTGATTCAAGCAAGGGTGTTGCTTGTGCCCCAGGTGCTGCTGAGCTCCGGGTGACCCTCATGGGCTGCACATCTCTGCATTGCCCACCTCTCCCCAGGGCTGAGAGGACGTGAAAAGCAGCAAACTGTAGCCCCAAACCAAGGGAAAATCCAATTGTTTCCAAACACTAAGCTCAGGTCTCAAGCGGAGCAGGAACCTCTGGAGATAACGCTCTGTGTGTGTGTGTGTAAAACGGCCTCGCCGAATCCCCCAGCTTTAGCAGGGCTTTGAAAAAGATCTGGGTGGTGATTCAAAATCCAGGTTATGACCTGTGACCTTTGGATGAGAAATTGTTGCCATTTAGGATGTGTTAGGAGGTCCATCCTTTTCATCAAATGCGTGTTTCTTCTTGCTGCGGGAGGCAATCACACCGGTATATCATTAACTCGCAGAAAAGGAGGCTGTAAAAGAAGTTGATGGGGGACCTTAGCCCACACCCTGCTGGGGTCTGCTCGGAGCACAATATCCCAGCGACCATGAGATTAAGCTAAAGAGAAAAGTGAAAATGCTTTTCACGATTCACACGCCCTTTAGATTGTTTTATTAAACCATTTGAATAGGGATTTCCCTTTCGGCCGACAACGGGGCCCGGCCAATGCATAGTTCTAGGTTGCTATGACTTAGTTGGTGCTGGCTAATCACAAGTGAGGGCAAATTTCATATAAAATATCTCGGGCCATTGTCAACCTAATGCGGCGTGACAGTGCCAGCACAAAGGGGGATTCATTCACCCCAGCAGGTAATAAGGACGATTTGCCATACCAACCAGGCAGTCTCGAGGGGGGCTGTCAAATACGATCAGAGCAGCGAAATGGAGCCTCACATTCCATTCTCAGGTGGGCGAGGGCGATCCTTTTGTTCAACCGTGTTGCTTCTGATAACAGAATACAATTATATTCTCTTTTTTTTTTTTTTTTTGCTGCTTCCCTGTATCCTACTGACCGTTGGGGCTGTTTTACATAGCAGTCTTTAGGGTTTGCCTTCTTTTTCTTGCCTTATATATTTTTTTTCCCGAAGCCAGGAGGGACCCCAATGATTCTTTAACCTGGAAGGCGCCCCGGAGAGTTTCACCCCGGTCCTTCCCCGCTCCTTTTCCGCCTTCCTCTTTCATTAAGGACCCTGTCCTGCCACAATGAGCGCCCTGTATCTCTGCTAATCACCCCCGATTGGCACACAGCTTCCTTTTGTCCGGAGCCTCCCAGGGATGTTGGGGAGACCAGGGGTAATTCGGGGTGGATGGAGAGGACCGTGCTGCTCCAGGACGATGGAATATTCAGGAGAATGCATTTATGGGATGGCAGGAGGGGGGATCAGAGCGTTTCACACATGACCAAGCCAAGAGAAGGACAGATAAAACATTGAGCAGGGTAGGTAGGGAGACATACACGGTAATGATTAGATCAGCAGGGAGATAGGGCGATAGAGAGAGAGATAAGGGGGTGTTTGCTTTGCAGGTATCAGACTCGGGTAACTGATACCAGACCCGTCCTGCTGATTTGCCTATCTTGGGGGTCTGGTTACCTGCGAGATCACCTGGGGTTGTTTTGACAGTCGCTAATTAAGGAGAGCATTCCAGGCTCCAAGCCATGCTGGGCTCAGGCTCACACGGGGGCTCGGAGGGCAGCAGGGATCACTGGCCCTGCTCCCAGGCCACAAGGCTTGCAGGCTGCCCTGGCATCGGGCAAGCTGGCCCTACCTGTTCCAGGTACAGCCTGAAAGGTTTGGAAGTGCAAGAAAGGTTTGGAATTGCGAGAAAGTTTGGAGGTTTGAGCAACCCCCCTGGAGGCTGCAGCTCTGTTGAGCAATGAGCAACCGACAGGGAGAAAGTGAAAAGAAAAAGAATTAAAAAGACCCCCATAATTCAGATATTTTGGGGAAACTTGGCCTTCAGGATTTTACAAGCTGGGCTAATCCAAACTCCTTCAATCCAGCATTCCCTCTTATCTGTATTGCCTTCATGTTCCCTGGCAGGAATTGCCCATTTAATAATTTCCCTCCAATGAGCTGAATCACAGCTAATCTGATCAAATGTCTTTTTAGGGCCTTTCATCTTCCCAGGGATGTGTTGACACTAGCACAGCTGGTTCAGAGGAAACAAGAACTCAATCAGAACTCCGTTCAAAACACAGATGGGACCCAAACCTAACCTTTCCTTTCAGATATGCAAAAGTGTGGTTAACTTCTTGTTATTATGCATTTGCATAAGTCTTTGCATTTAGGGGCCTGATTTTTAAGTGGTTAAAAAAGCCAGGCAAACCCTGGAGCTGGATTTTGATGAGAAACTGTGTAGAATCAGCTGGGCATGGAGCTGACAGGGCTCTCTGAAAAGGGGACAGGCTGTGGTGTCACACAGAGCTATGGGACAGCTCCTGGTTGGCATCACCTGCTGTGCTGTGGGTGCTGCAGAGCTGCAGCAGCTCTTGGAGCCACCCTCATCCTATTCCAGGGAAAACCTCAGTTACCTGCAATGGCAGCAGGAGCTTGGGTTTCACTGGTGAGCGACTCCAGATCATTCAGGCCAGTCTGTAGAGCTGCATGGAGACTGGAGCTGTGGATTCCCATCCCTGGAAATGGTCAAGGCTGGGCTGGATGAGGCTCTGAGTAACCTGGGCTTGTGGAAGGTGTCCCTGCCCATGGCAGGGGGTTGGAATGAGATGATCTTAAGGTCCCTTCCCGTCCAAACCATTCTGTGGTTCTGTAATTCTCTGATTGCAGTCTCACAAAGAGATCTTTGAGGAATGCAATTAGTGATCCTTCTGCATCCAAGGGATCCCAGGCAGCCATTTAGGCTCTGCTCCTGTTCAAAGGTTCCCAATAATCAAAGTCTTCAGGATAAGATTGATGGGGATTTCTATAACTCTGGGCACACCTTAGTGCAACTCAGGAGCTGCTCTGGAACATCCTGGAGCTGCTGCCAAGACCTGTAACCAGACGAGGCACTGGTTAGAAAGTCTCCATGTCATGGAGTAATGGAATAGTTTGGGTTGGAAGGGTCATTTAAAGGTCCTCTAGTCCCACCCTTTGCAATGAGGTGACCTCAGCTCAGCCCAGAGGCAGCTCAAGGTGCTGAGGTTCTCCTGGAAGGCCCCATGGATAAAGAGTGATGCCAGCACCAGCATCACTCAGGGGGTAATAAGGCATCATGCAGCACTGGCTGAGGAGAAAACTCCTGTCCTTTGCCCCTCCCCTGTGGAATGCTGCAGGCTGAAATGGTGCCCAAAGCTCAGGCTGGAGAGTGCAAGATGAGCTTTCTGCCCATTGCTTTGCAGATGGGGAAACTGAGGCAGAGTTTTGGAGTCACTCGTGTCCAGAGAGGCCCTTTGTGCAGTATGTGAACCCCTTTGGGTGAGGCAGTCACCAGGCTCTGATCTCCACAAAGCCTCTGGAGGCTCCTCAGGGTAACCACAAGGGCTCCCAGGCTGGTGCTGCTGCAGAAAATCAAGGTCAGGGCACTTGGTGGTTTAGGCTTGGGAGTGATCCCCAAGGAAAGAAAAAAAAGCTTTAAAGAGCTCAGAATCTCAGGATCTCCTCCTTAAGCTTTCACTTAGGAAAGTATTTTCCAACATAACCATAATTTAGGCTTGGGAGTGACACCAAGGAAAGAAACAAAAGCTTTAAAGATCTCAGAATCTCGGGATCTCTTCCTTAGGGAAGCTTTCATTAGGGAAGCATTTTCCAGCATTACCAGGATGAACACTGCTCGTGCTGCAGAATTTGGGAATGTGCTCTAGGAATGAGTTTCCCTCCCACTAGCAATCCTGACTTGTCTCCTCCTTTTAGAGTCCTTGTGCTGAGCACATCCAAGGCCACAGCTTCCATCCTAAAGGGTGGAAAGCAAACAGCAAGAGTGGGACAAGGATCCCCTTTTAAGGAGTAAAGGGGTAATTGAGGAGGTGCCAGGTCTGAGGTGCTGCAGGTGGTGAGGATGTGTCAGAAGAAATGGGAACACTGGAAACAGGGACCTCTCCAGAGGGAAGCAGAGGGAAGCTGGAAGCTGAGCCAGATTTATGTAAAACATTGCAGTTGCTTTATCTGAGATGGGATCCTCTCTTGCTACAATCCAGAGGAATGTGGGGAAGCTGAAGCTCAGCTGCCAGAGCCAATATTTGGTTTCCAACGTTCCCAGTGTTTTCCCCTTGAGCACTGTCAGGGTCCCAGCAGCTGTGACACCCCTGTGATCCTCCTCCTCCTCCTCCTCCCCTGTGATGGGAACAGAGCTTGTTCCCCTCCAGCACTTGGGCACAGACTGTGGATGGATCTGTCAGCCAGCCTGTGCCAAGGAGTTCCCTGTTCTCTGCCTTCCCCTGGTGCTGGGCCAATATTTAATAGTTCTGATTGGCAAATGATTTCCTGCTTGGTGATCATTCAAAAAAAAAAAAAAAAAAAAGCTTTTAACATTTTTTTTCTTTTTCCCACCTTCACTCCTTTCCCTGGGGAGAAATATGTCCTGTGAAAATGTGAACCTTCATTTCTTAGCAAGGTTTAGGTTGGAATAGACCTTTAAAGTTCATGTAGTCCAACTCCACTGCAGTGAGCAGGGACACCTTTCCAACAGATCAGTTTGCTCAAAGCCCCACCTAATTTCACCTTGGCTGCTTCCAGGGATGGGGCATCCACCAGCTCTTTGGACAACCTGTTCCAGTGCTTCACCACCCTCATCATAAAAAAATCACTTCCTTATGTCTGAATCCACATCTTTTTAGTTTAAAACCATTACCCCTATTTTAGCTCAGCAGGCCCTACTGAGAAGTCTCTCCCCAGCTTTCTTCCAAGCCCCCAAAGAGCATGGTGAGGTGGGGGACATCATTCCCTTATCCTGAACTCTCAGTTTTGGGATTTCAGGGATCTGCTGGTCAGGGATCTGCTGATCTGCTGCAAGTTTAGCAGGGCCCAGCTGTGCTGAGGGACTGGAGTATCCTCTGCTGGAATCTGGGACAACCTGGGCTGCACTGCTCCTCCTGCACGTGGATTTCAGGGCCAGCAGGCAATGCCATTTGTGTTGGTATAAGCCAGCAGTGATGCTTCCGTGTGCTTTTGCAAATCCTGGGAGTTCTGACTCACCAGTCCCTTTGGATTTCACTCCTCCTGTGCCTGCAAGGCTGTCAGAGCCTGAAGAAATTCCTTCTCCCAGGGGCCACCAGCTCCTCAACAACCGAGCAGGCTCATTCTGTATTAATCTTTTCTGGGATTCTTATTTTTTATCCAAAGTGATGCAGTGTGAGCTTTCATTCAAACCCTTCTGGTTTATCTTCATGTTTCTGGGTGACCCTCCCCACAGGGGAATGGCACAGCTCTGCTCCCACATCCAGGGAAGAGGCTGGATTCAAAGAGAGCACAGCGTGCTGAGAGCAGCGGGGTGGTGATTTTGTACTGCAGTCAAAACCCAAATTCACAGAATTCCCAGAATTCCCAGAATGACCAGGTTGGAAGAGACCTCCAAGATCATTGAGTCCAACCCAGCCCCAACACCTCAACTCAACCCTGGCACCCAGTGCCACATCCAGGCTTTGTTAAACACACCCAGGGATGGTGACTCCACCACCTCCCCGGGCAGAACATTCCAGAACTTTATCACTCTTTCTGTGAAAACCTTTTTCCTGACATCCAACCTATATTTCCCTTGGTGCAGCTTGAGGCTGTGTGCTCTGGTTCTGTCAGTGCTGCCTGGAGAAAGAGCCCAAGCCCAGCTGAGCACAGGCACCTTTCAGGAGCTGTGGAGAGTGATGAGGTCACCTCTGAGTCTCCTTTTCTCCAGGCTGAGCAGCCCCAGCTCCCTCAGTGGTTCCTCACAGGGCTTGTGCTTCACCTCACCTCACTCAAAGGCTGAGCTTCCAAAGCTCTTCACAAATTCCTCACCACCTTTTTCCATTGGGCAACTCCTTCCATTGCCCAGGGTGCCAAAGGTGCAGAAGGACCACAGGAATCAGGGAAAACTGAGCTAGGATGGGCCCCCAGTGTAAAAGGCTGGGTTGTGCTGCTCCAAATACCAGAAACTCCAAGTTGTTCCCACCTTTATTTCCAGTTTCTTAGCCCTCAGGGTTTATTTAGTTTATTTAGTTTATTTGGTTGGGTTTTTTCCCTTTCTATCCAGAGTCAGTGCAGTGTCAACTGTTGTGCAAATCTTAACTGACAGCAGTGGGTTTATATCCCCTCGAGCCAAGGAGGGAATTTAAACCCTATCTCACACTCCCTCGTGTACCTAGGGAGTCTGCCCTACCAGAAAGATGTTGGAAAGCCTTTGCACCTTCCACCCCTCAAAGATGGGAGTCTTAAGAAGCTGGAGCTAGAGGTACCTTTCTGTTGACTTACAGCTTTGAAAAACAAAGCTCAGAGAAGCCAGCTCGACTCCTCCCCAGAGTCCTGCTAAGCAGATAAACCATTTCCTCTATTTCACTCCATTTTCAGCAAAATGCCTCTCCCAAGGGCACTCCAGAGGTCTGTGGTGTCAGAAATTCAGGGCTCACAGCCACACATTTCCAATGTCTTTCCAATCATGGAACAGGGAGCAGGATCCTCTCCTCAAGAGCAGACATGGCTGGGAATCCTCTCCTTCATTGTCTGGGACATTTCTATTCTTTTCCATGTTGTTTATACACTATCCAACCCAAAAAGGCACTAAGTCAGTGCTTCACTCCAAGAACTGTTTCAAAAAGGAGAGATTTAAGGTGTCAGGAGTGGGGACGGCAGGGCTCAGTGTTATGGTGTAGTAAAAAGGGATTTTCAGAGCAAAATGAACCATTATATTCATCCTCCTGCATCACCACAGTGCATCTTGCCACATATCTGGGATACCTACCTGGCCTGGGGTTAATAATTTCATCATTCAGGGAAAATAAGTCACTGTCTGGGCAGAAGAACACACGAGAGGAGTTTCCACATATCAGACAGCTGAGATATTTATGCAGTTATTCATTTGCCTTCCTCATCCCACAATCTGAGAACCCTCTGCTGGACTCCAATCCCTTCTGCCTACAATTCTGAAGACATCACTGAATTTAGCACTGCAGGCTCCTGGGGAGATAAGCAGCATTGTCCTCGGGTGTACAGATAAGGAAGCAGAAGCACAGAGTGACTAAAGGATTTGCCCAAAGTCACCTAAAAAAAGCCCTGTCACAGCAGGAAAGCAAATCTTCGGTCACATCATCCTAGGCCTCTGTTTTATCAAAATTAAACTACTCAGCCAAGTGTTTTTGCATCTCAGGGTGGGTTTGGTGCTGGGACAAGTGGTCAGAGAGGTTCTACAGAGGATATTTGGGGACATTCAGTTTCTCAGATTTCAGTCTGGGCTTCTTAGGAAACCCTTTCCAGGAAGGACCAGTGATGTGGAGACCTCTGCTTTAGGAGATACCCCTAAAGGCCCTCTGTAAGTCACTTTTGCACTGATATTTCCCCCCAGAATAGAGAATTGTGGAGAAGCACCAGATGCCCAAGTCTCTGGAACCTACAGGGAAACTCAGGAGCAGGCAGGAATTAAACGAGCTGAACCCAGGCCTTTGGTGACCAAAAGAAAGTGGTCAAAATGCTCTGAAGTCAACATCCCGGTGAGATATCGGTCCCTGCTAACCTCCTCCTGCCAGGAGACCTTCCAGAAGCTCTCTTGTAGCCCTACCCAGCTGCTGCCTCCTACTACCAGAACCACCCAGAGAGCAACGAGGCGACCCCGACAAATACGCGGCGCTTTCCTGCTATCTTCGCCAAATCTCTCGCATTTTTATATGGCACCTTAATAACCCCTCATTTCCATGACAAGTGCATGCTTTCCTTCTGCTTATCTCCATCTCCATGCGCTCCTTCTCCATCCCTGCAGCCGCGCCGCCTCCGGCTACAAGCCGGGGAGGTTTTGGGAGCCCGGCAGGGTCGGAGCTGCTGGGTGAAGGCAGGACAGTCCCATGGCTTGGGAGGTGGCAGGACGTGACTCACACGGTGGCACCGCTCCATCTGCGTCAATATTGAACCCGCTGCCTTAACTTTAGGGGGTAGGAGATGTTAAACCCAGTGCCCTAATTCCGCGCAGTCATTAAGAGACCGGCTGCGACTTTCTCAAGAGACAAACTCCTCACCTCAGTGCCCCGGGGCCAGATCTGGGCTCCTTTGCCCTGCCTGCCTGCATTCCCCAGGTAGTTACGATCAGATACAAGGCGATTTGCTTCCTGTTGTGTGCTCTTAAGTGGTGGCTGCATTTCAAAAGCAGGGGAGTGATTGCGTCCTATCCAGGCTGTAAAAGGCACCGAGCGCTTTCTGGGAAGAGCAGAGTTCGCTGTAATTGGTGCTTCTAAAGGCAAATCCCATCAATGCCCTCCTGGCTTTCAACAAGGGCTAAAAACTGTGGAGAGTTTAGGGGATGGACCTGAGATTTAGGGTTTGGTGTCTACAGCCAAAACTGTCTGCCTGGAACTGCTTGTTCGGCTGGGGCCAATTCCTGGCAAACACGGGAATTCTCCAGGCTGTGCTGCCTGGGGTTTGGTGAGCTCTGCACCTGGACAGAATCATTGGATTGTAGAATCCTTAAGGTTGGAAAATACCAAAAAGGTCACTGAGCCCAAGCATGAACCCAGCACTGCCACATCCGCTGGCATCCCATGTTCCCAATCCTTTAAATCTCTCCAGGTAACTCCACCACTGCCCTGGGCAGTTGTGCCAGTGCCTGACAACACTTTCAGTGAAGAAATTTTCCCTATTATCTAACCCAAATATCCAAATTTCCCTAATATCCAATCCTTGACACAACTTGAGGCCGTTCCCTCTCCTCCTGTCCCCGTTCCCTGGGAGCAGAGCCCGACCCCCCCGGCTGTCCCCTCCTGTCAGGAGCTGTGCAGAACCACAAAGTCCCCCCTGAGCCTCCTTTTCTCCAGGCTGAGCCCTTTCCCAGCTCCCTCAGCCACTCCTGGTGCTCCAGACCCTTCCCAACTCCATTCCCTTCCCTGGACACGCTCCAGCCCCTCAATGTCCTTCTTGTAGGAATGCCCAGGGAAACACCACTGAGCTGAGCTGAGGGCTCCTGCTGAATCCAAGCTGGGATCCACCAGCTGTGGACTCCCCAGCCAAGCCACCCCTCTCATACCCACACAGGAGAAGTTTTCCTGCACAAACATCATGGCTGTAGACATTTTCTTTCTGGTCCAAGCTTGGAGAGGCACAGGGGGTCTCCACAAGGTTTGCAAACATCAGTTCAGCACCTACAGCACCTTCCCAATGAGCCAAAGGGCTGGATCAGATCTCTCCTGAGCAGAGGAAAGGGTGATTCCCAAGAGAGGTGAGCTGACCTAACCAAGGAAGGTGTTTTAGGAAAGCACATCATCCTTGTCTCTGAATTGGAGATACCTGGATTTGATGGATGGACCACCTGGTGGGTCAGGAATTACCTGTATGGTGGCACTCTAGGAGGTGCAGTGGTGCTCCTAGGGGGTTGGGACTGGCACTGTTTGTTGGTGACATGGGCAGTGGGATCCAGGGCACCCTCAGGAGGTTTGCTGGTGACACCAGGCTGAGTGGTGGGAAAGGACTCACCCAGAGGGAGCTGGGCAGGCTGGAGATGTGGGTCTGTGCAAACCTCGTGAAGCTCAACAAGGCCAAGTGCAAGGTCCTGTGTTGGATAATCCCAGCTCTACAGAGACAGGGCAACTGAGAGGTGGTTTAAAATATTTTATTCCATTATCAATCTCGATGAAGGATGAGACATAAGAGATGAAAAACTCAACACCATTCCATCAGAAGCCACCCTATTTCCTGGTTACAATACCTTACAAATGTTTTTCAGCCTGTTAGCTTTTGCCACACAATGCTGCCAATACTTCTAACACCAATCACCCATTATTCTACGCCACGTGGTCTTGCTACAATGCATCTTTCACAGTTCTAATTCTCCAAAATATCTGGTCTTTTTGCAAGGCCATCCTTTGAAGCTTGTTTCTAGTTCAGTCTCTCTCTCAACAATGTCATCTCGATTCCATGGCCTTCCCAAGTCAGCACACCTCATCTCAGAGTTTGCACGCAGATGTACAAGGCTGTGTGAGCTTTCAGTCAGGTTTTGAGAATCCTTTGCAAATCCAGTTCTCACAGTCCTGCACAAGGGTCGGGCCAATCCCAATCCCAAACACAGGCTGGGTGGAGAATGGGGTGAAAGCAGCCCTGAGTAGAAAAACTGGGAATGCTGGAACCATATGAATTTTGAGGAGCTTCCAACCCAACCATTCTATGATTTTATGGAAAGGTTTCAAGATGAGTTGGGCCACGTTGGGAGGATGTGGGAGGTGTGTCAGCCTTTCTCTGGCCAGACACTGCACCTTCCACCTCCCTCCCAGATTATAATGGCATCCACCCCACCACCTCACCTCACTGGCTTTTGTGAGAAGTCTTTCATTCTTCGGAAACTCCAGGGATGGTCAGAAATGTTCTTGGAGACCTCATATGAATTTGTTTTCTGGATCCCACCTGGACTTAGGCAAGTGCAAGATGCAGAGTCCCTAGTCCTGTTTGGACAGGACTCTCCTGTTCATGCTCTAAGCTGAGCTTTCACAATCAAGAACTGCATGGTCATCATTTGCAGGATGCTGGGATCCTCCAGGCTGGACAGATGCTGAACAAGGGTTTTTCAAAATCACACTGGGGACCTGAGGGTTCCTGCGTTTTCCTTTTCTTTTTTCTTTTTTTTGTTGTAGCCCTCGGTGACTTAATAACCTCCCCAAGTGCCCTGACAAACATGTTCCAGGACATTGCTCATCCCTTCAGCCTGTAAGTTCATGCACGTTATGGGATTTGCATATTGTTGTACTTGGTAGCCTTCCCAAAGCAAAGCTTGAGTTCTTGCTTAAGCCTAAAATCCAGCCGGGACTGCTCCGCAGTTGTGATTGCTCCCCGAAAACATGTTGGCTTTTTGGCTTGGTGCATTGAACTCTCTTTACATTAGTAAAGCCTGGAAGCATCTGGAAGGCAAAGATTAAGCCAAAATGCCCAGGGAAAGCTCAGATCAGCAAAATATGGTGCAGGGAAGGTTTGAGTGGTTTTTTGAGTAGTCAGGTGATACAAAGCTCAGTAGAAGCTTTGGTGAAGTTGTACCAACTGAAAATGTGACCTTGTGTCTTTATGGATTCGTTAATATTTCAATGTCCCAGTGGAATCATCTGAAAAGTGTCAGGAACAACACAATTTCTAGGATAACTGGTCTATAAGCATGAGCTGAGTGGGGAATAATAGAGGAGGTTAAGGGAGGGCAGTTATCAGAATTGTGCCTGCTTAGAATTGCCCCAAGGGTTTGAGAACTGCCCTGTTCAGAGTAAAAATCCCATTTTACTGCAGCCAAAAAGCATAAAGGTGTTTTCTGAGGAGTGGTGTTGAACTGTAGGTCATTTCTTGTGAGTGAAGAAACCAAAACTGCAAGGAGAAAAGGAAATAAAAATTGATATCTTGGGGTATCTTTCCCCACTTGCAAAGCAGTTTGGAAAGTTTGGTTTTCATTTTGACACAGTGTGGAAAAAGCTCTGACCTCCAGGAAATCTTTCCCTGCTCCCCTTCCCAGCCCAGCTCTCCCTGGGAGGGAAGGCTGTGAGGGAAGTTCTCCACAAAGACTAAAACTCCTCAGTCCTTAGCCATGACATCTTCTGGCTGATCCCACCCTCCAGCCTGAGGCAGTGGGCACAAACTGAAAGTTTATTTCCAGTCCCCTTGGCAGGGACCTTGATTAGGCAAGTGAGGAAAATTTGGGGCAGGTGCAAGGTGCACCTTGAGTGCTGTCACTGAGTGAGGGGCAGAGCCTCGGGGAAAAAGGGATGGAGGGAGGGGACAATGTTTGGTTTACATCCTGAGGATCAAGGATGTGACCATCCTGGCATTTTCCTACCTTCCAGCACCAGCACCTCTCCCTGTCAAGGAGGAGGAGCTTTACCTGGTGCTGGTCCCACCAGCAGGTAAAGCATGAGGCTGTTGTTAAATGTAAACCTGCTTTTTTATGTTTTTTGGAACACACACAAATTCTGAAGTGAAGTCCACAGCTCAGGGTCTGGCTATGTGGTGCACTGACTGCTCAGTACCATATAGAATATTCCATGTGCCCCTTGAAATTCAGGTTTGCACAGCTGTCCGTGGTGCCGTGGCCCTATCCAAAGACCTGAGGATGACCCCAGTCAGAACTTTTTGGCTGACCTCAGTGGCCTTGAATCAAGCCTGGTCCTGTCTGCGCAGCAGCTCATTTCCTAGCAAAAGAAAACGTCTTTGGAGCAGGTCCAAGCCAGACCACAGGGAAGAGGAGGATTCCCTGGCCTTCTGCCATGCCCTCCAGAGAAGATGTTCACAGCACTGACCAAATCCATCCTTCTCTGGCCCTTCCTCACTGACTTCTCTCTCTCACAGCCACCAGGGAGTCGGCCTTCGTCCACGCCATCGCCTCCGCCGGCGTGGCTTTCGCCGTGACCAGATCCTGCGCCGAGGGCTCGGCCAACATCTGCGGGTGTGACACGCGCCACAAGGGCTCTCCTGGGGAGGGCTGGAAGTGGGGGGGCTGCAGCGAGGACGTGGAGTTCGGGAGCATGGTGTCCCGGGAGTTCGCGGACGCGCGGGAGAACCGGCCCGACGCCCGCTCGGCCATGAACAGGCACAACAATGAAGCTGGAAGGACCGTAAGGACATTTAAGTTTTTCCTTTCTTGTTGTTATTTTCTTACCTGATAGAATGAATGGTGGGAGGGAATTAAGGGGGCTCAAAAGACCTAAATCTGGGCAAACTTATGTCACAAAACCTGTCCTATGATAGTTTTAGATTGAGTTTTAGATGTGAGAAAGCTCCACATGAATTCATCTATGCAGATGTAAGCGCCTGCCTTGGAATCAGCTGTCCAGGTCTCTTTTATAGAGGATGGATCAAGGCAGGTTGAGGATGGAATTTCATCCCATCTTATGAGGATATCTACCCCCAGAAGTTGTGGGTGCCCCATTCCTGGAAGTATCTAAGGCCAGGTTGGACAGGGCTAATGGAAGCTGTCCCTGCCCATTCCAGGATGGTTGGAACAGAATTATTTTTAAAGTCCCTTCTAACTCAAATCATTCTGTGATTCCATGATTAGAGTTATTAACTCAGTTAATAGTGTCCTAATTGTGCCTGTTCCTTTCCATTGACTGTGGGGCACCTGAAGTTTGAGTGCAATTGTCCGTTCCCCTTCTCTGCAGCCTTGAGGGAGGAGAAGAGCAGGAGAGCTCTTCCCATAACCCATCTTCTCAACCCTGTTTCCATTTCCCAGGAAATATTTTGACAAAATTAGAGGCAATATGACTCTGGTACCTCCTGATTAAACTTGGATCATGCCCTGAAGCTGTTTTTACTTCTAACAATCCTGGAACAAAACGTGTTGGGGAAAAGAAGGCACAAAATCTTCCTTATACACAATGAATCTTTTCCCTAGGTGGAATAATCCCAAAAGGAGGATATTCCTTCTTTTTTTCAATTCAAGAATAGCCCATAAATCCAGAAGAGTGTAATTTGTGGGAAACAATTTGTAGAACTGAACCACAAAGCCCTTTCTTACAGAGATTATGCCACAGCTTCTCTGAGATAACAGAGAACAGATTAATGTGGTCTTGTCCTCTCAGCAGAAGATCTTGCACTTATCCAGGAGGACATTTGTGCAGTGAGCTGTACCAAAGCCACCACAGTTGCTGTGCTGGGACACGTCCTCAGGCAGGCTGGGGTTTCTTGAGAGCTCCTGAAGTGACACTGTGAATTCCCAGTGGCGTTATCCCACCTCACACCACAGCAGAGCTATTGGAATACAACTTTTGAAAGGGAAATACCACCAGAAACCAAAATTGTCTGCAGTGGAGACGACCACAAGCAATAATGTGGTTTTCTCCAGCTCTGGCCTAAATTATCCCAGGTACCCCCAGGGATGGGGCAGTGCTGGTGGCAGTTACTGGGATGCATAGTGGGAAGAAGAGGGCTGGGGAGAAGCTCTGTAGAGTGGAAAGGAGGGATTTCCTTTCATGTGAGAATTTGTTTTAAAGTGAGAATCCTTGGAAAAAAATGAACAGACATCCCTGTGATCACAGGCCTGCAGAGGTCTTTTTACTCTAAGTCTTGTTCCTTGACTGAGTTCCTCTAGGATATTTTTCCTTGTGGGTTGGTGTTGCAGCTGGCACTGTTTATTGGTGTCATGGGCAGTGGGATCTAGGGCACCCTCAGGAGTTTTGCTGATGCCACCAGGCTGAGTGGTGCAGTCACATGCTGGAGGGAAGGAATGCATCCAGAGGGAGCTGGGCAGGCTGGAGATGTGGGTCTGTGCAAACCTCATGAAGCTCAACAAGGCCAAGTGCAAGGTCCTGTGTTAGAAAATCCCAGCTCTACAGAGACAGGGCAACTGAGAGGTGGTTTAAAAGATTTTATTCCATTATCAGTCTCGATGAAGGGTGAGACATAAGAGATATAAAGCTCAACTTTTTGCTCTAAGACATTTTACAGATGTCAGAGATTAGAGAGCAGACATCACACCATGACCTGAAATCCCACTGTTTTGGAAAGCACTAGTGTTTTCCATCCTCACCATGCCAGCACCCATGGGACAGCTCTTCCAGACCTCCATACTCGAGTGTTCCCAGCTAAACCTGAGCCATGGGCAATGTTTCATGTTAGTTCCCATAGGAACTCCAACCCTACCTCTCTGCCAGGAGTTTTGATTAAGTTCAGCGCGATTATACGAACCAAACCTTCTGCGGTTCTCTCTCATCACTAATTGCAACCTGCTTTGTGGCGGGTGATACTCTGTAAATAACACAGGGAAGCACCTGGTGAGCACCAAGGTGCTGATTCATGGCAAATCTCTTGGACTCAGGCTGGCACTCGCCTGTTCACGTACCCAGAAATTTGCTGATCGCTCTGAAAATGCAGATTATCAAGCTGTTGCATAAGGTCTGTTGTCTCCCACCTCAGAGTACTGGAGGGCAACACCTCTGTTTATTTAAACTGGTTTTATAAGAGGTAAAAACAAGTAGCAAACTTCTGGGATCAATAATCACCATCCCATTTATCCCAGGAAATTGATTTGGGTTGAAGCCTGATCCTTTCAAATAAAAAGCTGAGTTCTTATATTTTTTTTTTCCTTTGAAATGATTTTAGAAAAATCATAACCCTGGCTTTAAAATAAAAATAAATTCCTTTTCAGTTTCTGGAAGTAGCCATAGCAAGGCTTGAACCTTGTTTGCTTAAGTAAACATGAAACATATGTAAAGGATGGAGTTCTGTTCTAGATAGTTAGGACAATTCATCTTCCTT
This sequence comes from Peucedramus taeniatus, assembly GCA_013400575.1. Classification (NCBI taxonomy): domain Eukaryota; kingdom Metazoa; phylum Chordata; class Aves; order Passeriformes; family Fringillidae; genus Peucedramus; species Peucedramus taeniatus. The sequence goes on along the minus strand of WBNO01032065.1, from coordinate 100,775 downwards.
TTATTCCCAACAGAAAAGCTGCATTTTCTGTTCATGAAGGCTTTGTTTGAGTAGCTTTGTGTGTTCTTTGCTTCTCTGCCCAGATGTGTTTGAATTCTTTTCCTGGGTGACAACACTACAATATTCCCACATGAACATTGATAAGACAGAAGTTAATAAATCTCCTTAGTGAAAGTTTTTGGTAAATTTGAGTTGGGAATCAGAACCACTCACTGAAAACCATAAAGTACAGAAATGTTATGGCTGACCCAGCAGTGAGCAGGGCATTGACTGGGGGATATGTGGATTTTTATTCATGAGAGTATAAATATCTCTATGAAAACATTCATAATTCCTCGGAAAATCATGACTAAGTGGCAGAATGTCATAAGTATTTTAATTACAGCTTAAAGTGTTCCTTCTCCCTTGCCTTTCTTCTCTTTTGCAGTCTATCATTGAGCTCATGCACCTCAAGTGCAAGTGCCACGGGCTCTCGGGCAGCTGCGAAGTGAAGACCTGCTGGTGGTCCCAGCCAGACTTCAGGGTCATCGGCGACTACCTCAAGGACAAGTACGACAGCGCGTCCGAAATGGTGGTGGAAAAACACCGGGAATCCCGCGGCTGGGTGGAGACCCTCCGGCCCAAATACAATTTCTTCAAGGCCCCCACTGAGAAGGACCTGGTTTACTACGAGAACTCACCAAACTTTTGTGAGCCCAACCCTGAGACAGGCTCCTTTGGGACCCGCGACAGGATCTGCAACGTCACTTCCCACGGGATTGACGGTTGCGACCTTTTGTGCTGCGGCCGCGGGCACAACACGAGGACTGAGAAACGGAAAGAGAAGTGTCACTGTATCTTCCACTGGTGCTGCTACGTCCGCTGCCAGGAGTGCATACGAGTCTACGACGTCCACACGTGCAAATAAATCAGGCATAAAACCCTTGGCCGGGCTCCGAGTGGAGAAATGGATTTTGAGCCTACTTCCTCTGAGGTTGCAGACGTGAGAGAAGTCTACTTTTTTGATATTAAAAGAATAAAAACTGGACAAAAAAATTAAAAATAAAAAGGCTAAAACTGGTTGGATAGAATAGGTCTAATGACTTCTGGGCTATCCCGAGGTGCATCTGGCAGTCACACAAGTTCTGCCCCGACGCCGATGCCTCTGGAAGGAGAGCAGCTTTTTCCACCAGCCCATAACACCGAGCTGGAAAGAAGAGCATTAGCAAAAGCACGGATTTGTTCTGCTCCCACCCACCTGAAGTGACTCATGTGATTAAGTGTCCTTTGAAAGACTTGCATCTTCCTAAGAATCTCCTTTTCCCTCAGCCAGGCAGAGGCTGTGCTGAACAGCAGCACTGAGCTTTCTGAGAGATCTCTCTGCAAACCCAAATGGCCAGGCTGTGTAATATGAGCAACAGCAGCAAAAGAAATAAAAGCAGATAAATTAAGGATCTTTTTTAATAAAGAACATGACTACTTCTTTGCTTTTGCCTCGGAACCAGAGAAGTCTACAATCATCTAACAGAGCTGGAGAGTGGGCAAGCTCTTGATGTGAACTTTTTAGCATAGTAGCTTCTGCCAGATTTGACATAGGATCCCATGACATCTGTAGAAAGGGAAGGAGGGAGAAGAGGAGGGAGAGAAAGAAAGAAAACTGCTGATGGCTTCCTGTAAATGCCCTGTTGGCACACGGGTGATGTGCACAGTACAGAAAAGTTCAGTCTTGTGTGTGAAGTGAAGAGGACTCTGTGTGCATTGAGAAGGACACAGTCCCACAACTGGGAATGCTGCTCCAGCTCTGCTGCCTGGGATGTGGCTCAGCCAGTGAATCTTCCTCAGTGAGTATCTGGGGCTGGACACTCATTCCTGAGCACAGGACACCCATCTCCTCAGCACCCCAGGGAAAGGCTGGGAAGGGAAAGTGCTCACCCTTCCCACCTCGCTGGGCAGTTCTGTCGCCAGCAGTGGAAAGTGCACTTAGTTCATCCACTCTCTGCACCTGATGCAGGCTTCCCGGGCACTTGGCAGCAGCCTGAGACCACAGGTCTGTCAGAAACATGGATCTGAAGGACTCATTGTCACCCATTAATTGACATGAGGGTGAACCAACCCACCGTCACCACCACACCCCACAAGCTGGAGCGGTCTCAGACTCAAGCCAAACCTTGTTCCACACCTAATTCCTACAGCCATTCCCACCTATAAAAGTGACACAGATTTAAATGGACAAAATCCAGAGTCTGAACCAGCCCAGAGTTTGGTTAAGTTTGGACACAGAGCCAAATCCCAGCTTTGCAGTGCTGGCCCATCTCTGCTGCTCACCCCTGAGTCCCCATCTTTCCACGCTGCTCTGCTTCCAATTCCAGATCAGGATCACAGTTTACAGAAACAGGTCTCACCTCGTCCATGGGCACCAGGACTTCCTTCAGGGTATCAGGCATGAACTCAGCCCATCACCTTGGTATTTACAGCACTGTAACCCTACTTGGGTTATTCCTGGTCAATAATGGGATAAGTGAGGGGTGAACCCAGCATGGAGTCCCAGCCTGTTTTAGCCCCAGATGCACTTGCCCTGTTCTTCTTTGCCTCACCCCTGCTTTTGAGTTCCTATCCTGGAAAAAGGACAATGGATGGGTGTTTATTCTGTCTCTTCAGCACAGGAAGGCAAAAAGAGCATGAGTTAATTCCCATTTTGTGGCAATGTAATCATGGCTGTTTCACTCCTGGATATCTTTGTAGAGAAATCAGAGTCCTCCTCTCTGTGTGTCAGCCTTTTCCCAGGAACCAAAGGAGGGAGTACGCAGAAGAAGAAGGGAACAAACAGAGCTTAATCCCATCAGAGAGAAAACAGGAGGAAATGATGCCTCCAAGGGCTGGCTCTGAGTCACGGCGTCTCCTGGGACTACTCCTAGGCTGGTGCAGTTTATGCATCACCCATTTGTCTCAGGGCTGTGCCCACGGGCACAAGCAAGATTTGCTTATTGATGGAGGCACTTCTATCAGTGCTTTGCAAAAAAAAAAAAAAAGCTGCAGTGAAATTAGAGCAGAAGAAAGAGGTAAGAGGAGATCAAGAGAAGCAAAGAAAAGTATGGGGAGAAAATCAATCTGTGACACCTGTCCATGTAAACACTGCACCCCATTGATGGCCACACGCCACGTGGAGAAGGCAATGGGTCGCTGAAAAGTTACATAAAGATCAATTAATGGATGCATGACTGATTTTCATAGTGCAGTCTTGGGGAAAAGGAAAACTTAATCATGGGAAATAGAGAAGGAAGCCACTGCAGGGGGAGATTGCATCTATAACCAGCATTCAAACACAATCTGTCAAGAAAACAAATGCTCCAGAAAGCCACATAAGGAGTGGAAGACATTGATCAATTGGAGAGGATGGGATAAGGGAAGATACATCTGATTTACTTATGATGATGCAGTGCAAGCAACCACAGTGAGAGATGTCAGACACGTCCTACCAGGAACTTCTGTCAATAATAAATGGTGACCCAACAGTGAAAATTCAAATCCTTGCAGGCCACAGTCCCTTCAATCCATTGACTTCAGCGGGGTCACACCCACAACTGGTTTTACTCTAAGATTTTTAAGCCAAGTGGTTTCAAACTCCTTCTTTTATAGCACACCAGTGAAGAAATGGGTTGGAGGATTTGGCTTCCAGCCCATCCACAGCATGTTCACATCCACCATTTCTGCTTTTGCACCAGAACAAGCCCAGCATCACCAGCAGGTGAAGCTTTTTTGGGAAGCAGGGGGAAAAAAATTGAAACTGGGCATTTGCTGAGCAATTGCCTCTAGAGGTGAACAAATTTTGACTGCAACAGTGGGATTTATTTCGTCTGGTCTAAGCTATTTATCTAATTTTCTGCTGGGATCAATGGCAAGAAACAAATCCAGAAGGTGATTCATTGTACTTAGGATGGTACCTAAGTCATGTTTGGTTAAGTGCCCTCTGGGTGTATCTCTGACTTCAGCTGCTGAGCTCAGAGCAGACGATGAGCTCTTCCACGGGTCCAGACTGATGATGTGAAGTCCACCATGAGTCAAAGAGGTGAAGCTGCAACCTGATCATCATCTGAGATGGGCTGGAAGTTGTGCTCCCTCAAAGCTGGGGTCAGGCTTGAACCAGCTCAGTGGTTGGAGACTCCTCTCCCCCCCCATTCAAGGGGTTTTTAACGAAGCCTGTGGGTACTTGTTTGGGTTTGTTATGTAATTAATCATCTCTGTGATGATACAATGTAAGGGGTTGAGCAGCTGCTACTAAAGTCAATGAAAAATGCCTGCGTGAATTCTGTTCATCACCCCAAGGGCACCTGGGGGTTCCAGTCCTGGGTCTGACTCTGCCCATCCCTGAGGGGGGAAAAGAGCCTGTCAGGGGTCTGGGAGCTGGGCCTGTGGTTTTGGAGAGGGTGCTTGGGTTGTTGTTCACTGCTACAGATTAATTTGGGGGGTGCCTTTGGTAAACTGAGATCCCTCTCCACTGCCTACACCAGGTGTCTTGAGTCAGGGTTTCCACTGCACTGGTGAGAAAAAATTAGTCAATGATGAGTGAGGTGCCATCCTTCCCTACAGGAGATGGTCTGAATATCACCCAGAGCTGCCTTCTGCCTCAGGTTCTCCTGTGAAAACAGTAGGACCTTATTTATGGAAGGGTCTTGGCATTTCACTCAATAATGTAAACATTTGGTGACATATTACAGGTGCCCTACAATGTTCTGTTGGGGTCCAGATGTTGTTTCAATGGCCTAAGACCCACACTGATCATAAACCTGTCAGTCAGAGACTTCTGGGTGTCCAAAATGACCTGAGATGTCTTTGTGTAGGCAATTGAATTGGGCACTTCTTTGGACATGGTTCTCTGTCAAACCTTCTCCCCCACCTTGGTGTAATGCTCCAGTTTATAATCAAAAGGAAAACATCATTAATTTCCCACAAATGGGAGCTGGCCATCTTCACCTCCGTGCTCCCTGGTGTCCTTCCCTTCAGTGTCCACTGATGAGGTTTGTCCTCAGGCAGATGGTTTGTACCAGGGGAGCAAGATGTCACCCAACAAAGTAACAGATGTAAAAGATAAAAGTGAAAAAGGGCCATAATTCCATCCTCTCACATGCTGCTATCCAGCCTCTCCTTTAGCTGAACAGATGGGTCGGATGGGCCCCATCAGTTCCACATTCAATTTATTAAAGACAGTGGCGTTACCTGCGAGGGGTGAATTTGGCCTCATCTCTTTTCTTTCTATGAAAGAAATGGAAAGTTTAGGAGTTTGGGTTTTTTGTTGGTTTTTTTTTGGTTTTTTTTCTCCCTTGGTTTGGTTTAGTTTTAGAATTTGGGGCCTTCTCTTTCTCAGAGAAAATGAAAATAGGGGAAGGGAAGAACACTTTTGTTGCTTGACCCTGGTGTATCTCTCTCAGCTGAGTGTCGTGCCCAGCACTGACAAGTCTTCTCCAAAGCATTTTGAAGTCTCCAAAATTGCTTCCACTCCTTATGGGAAGCTTCACGTGCAGAACTAAAGCAGTCGGGATTTAATTTTTGGAGGGGATTGCAGAGACAACCACACCACAAAATGCAATATGGCACAGAAATCCCTGAGTCAGCCCCAACCACGTCAGCCCTGCAGTGCTGAGCTGAGCACTGCAGATTTTCTGTATTAACAAACCTCAGAAAACAATTTCTTCTGCCTCTCAATCTCAAATATTTTTGGTGTTTCCATTGTGTTCAGACGTATTGCCACAGAAATATCCATGGATTATGTTACATTTGTCATGTGTGTTCATATTCTTATCATGGCCCCATCCTTAAATTAATATACAGGAGAAACACTCTGAGCTTTGGGTCACTTTTTTTTTTAGCTTCAAAGATTGGTTTCAGTGCTGAAAATCTGGTGCTTGATGTTGTTGGGGATATTCAGGGCTGCAGCATGAGCACTCTGCAGGAGCTGGGAGCTGTGAGTCCAGTCCTAGGATCTGCACTTTGGAAATTATTCCAGACTTCCCTTGATGCTTTAACAAGATCCATTAGGGAAGATGAAAACAGGGCCATGAAAGGCCCCAAACCCAGCTGCCCTGCAGATATCAGCCCTTGCACCTGGTTCCATGGGCTCTCCCAGAGTCCTGCTCCAGGGCTGAGGGGAAGGGATCACCCTGCTGGCAGTGGCAGAGTGAGGGGGATGTTTGCTCAGATCTGTCATTCCTGATCCCCAGCAGCTGTTGGGATGAGACATAAGAAAGTTTTGGATGATGGGAGAGAAGGTGGGCTGGGCAGGACAAGACCTCATCTCTTCTTCATACCTATAGTTTCCTGTTTTCTACCTCCCTCCAAGCTAAATCTTGGCTGTTTTAGTAGTGACTTCTCATTATGGGAATCTCTCTCTTTTCTGGATTTCCCCTCTCTCACTGGAAGCAGCGGTGGCATCTGGCTGAATTGTTTTATCCATGGCTTAACCCTTCCATCCTCCTGTTTCCTGCCCTCCCTTGTGTTCTCCAGAAAAGTTCCTGCTCTGCAGCTCCTCACCCCCCAGCTCAGGTCTCCATAAACAGCTGTGGGGTGTAGATTCCTCCATTTGATGGGAAATGGAGGCTCCTCTGGCCTCCATTTCAAAGAAGGGGTGTTTAGTCCTCATCCCTGCCCTTCCCAGTGTCTTTGTGGGCTTGGGCAAGTCATCTGCTCCCTCTTTGCTGCATTTTCCAGAGGGGTCTTTGGTGCATCTCTACTTTGGAGGAGGAGATTTTTTTCTCAAGCACAAACAAGAAGCCAGGAGTTGATTCCCAGGCAGTGGTACCTACAGTGGGATTTGGAATACAAAATGAGATGCTTGAAGGCAGGTATCTACATGTGTGCTAGGTGCTTAAACCCCCATCCAAGCCAAATTATGGGCTCCATTTGCCTAAACTTAGCATTTAGGGCTGAACTAAATTATTGAAATAGGTGTCTAGAGCCATCTGGGATGCTCCAGGGTACCCCACTGGCTCCTAAAAGCTACTCTGGAAGAATGTGGGCTTCCCTTAAATCTCAGGGCATATCTGGCAGATCCATGCAGATGCTTCTCCATCAGAGATGGGTGTTTAGATGTCTGACTCCCATGCAGACACAGGCTTGTGGACATCCACAGGTGTGTGTCTTCATCCATGAGCAGGATCCCACTCCAGATTCCAAACTCCCTTTAGATTCTTTAAGGTGGAAAACTGGTCATGGTCTCCATCCTCTTCTCACTTAAACCAACAAAAATCAGGTACAAGTGTCTCAAGGGGATCAGAAGGTGGACCTATACTGTAAAAATGATTATTTGAATCCGCTTTACTGCCCAGTTTGTCATGGCTCTCACCTCAAAGGAGCATCTCTGCTCTTCCTGTTGAGGAGCACATAATGGAAATGGACAGGTCCCACCAAGTCACCCATGGGCAAAATCCTGCTCTTAGGTGGACACCACCCAGATAGAGAAAGCTCCTGAAGCCACAAGGGTCTTTTCCACATGATCTCCTCCTCTGCAGACCTTTTCTTACACATGTTCTGCACCCCAAGGGAGGTCTTGGACAGCTTTGCATGAAAGCAGGGAAAGCGTGAGGATAAGCTTTCCCCATTTCCCTTTCTTTTCTGAGTTTCTTATTATTTATTAGTATTTATTTATTTCTCTCCATTCATTCCACTCCACCAAAAATCCTGAAGGCAGGCCTGCTACAGACACAGGCTGAGCTACCAGCTGAGTGTCACCCCTGGTTTTGAGGGATGGCACCAAAGTGTCAGAGCTCCTTCCCAGCACTTGCCACCTGCTGCTACCCCTTGGAAAGCACAGGAGGTCTGAGTCTTTCCAAGTCAACCTCCCAAAAACTCCAAAAGACTTCTGTACAGATAAAATCCTCCCAAGTCTCTGGTGTAGTCCTGGTTGTCCCACTGCCCCTGTCCCCAGCTGATGACAGCCTTCACCTCTTCATCCCAGTGGGGACTCCATCAATCCCTTGTGGCATCACTTTCTGTCACTCCCAGGACAAAACCTGCCCAAACAAGACCTGTTGTAGCTTTGGACTCTCTGACAAGCCCACCAGCAGTGTGGAAGACACAAAACACAAACCTGTAGCACCCCAGGGGATTCCCCCACGGTACAAAACATGCTTGTCCAGCAGTCAGGGACAAGTATCTTCTTGTGAGTGGGTTTTTTTCTCTGTTGCCTTCCCTTCCCACAGACTGTCTGCCTGATTACATCGCCCTCTTCAAAGCTCCATCACTGTCTGTAACCCCTGCCCTCACCCCACCCAAGCACCCCAGTGTACAGATTGCATGTATGATACAACCTGAAATTCCAAAGCTATTGTACAAAGTAGAGTTGTCACCTTTTTCTTTTTTTTTTCCTCTCTCAGTATTTTGTTAAGTCTGATGATTTTTTTATGATTATTTATTTTATGAATAAATGTATATATTAGTAAGAGTATATATTTGCGGAAATAACTCATCGGGACAGTGTTGTTGCTCTGCTGTTGTGCTTGTGACCTCATTGGCTTTTACCCCATTTTCTACTGACAGCACATTAGCAATGTCTTGTAACTGTTTTTTGTTACCAGTTAAGTTTGATAGATGTGTTAACTTTATAATGAAAATTAAAAAAAAAAAAAAAAAAAAGGCGCATTAATTTTAACCTGCGTTTGGGTGCTTTTTCCCACTGTTCTGTAGTTTTGACTGGATGGAATTTCATATCATGGGCTGAAATTCAGCTGGGGAGAAATAAGAAATAAATATGCCTTCCTCTTGTAGGACAGGAGTTGTGTGCTTTGGAAAAACAGTTGTCACCTGTGCTGTCACCATTTAATCCATGCACAGCTTATGTAGGAGGTGACAACACAAATAACAAATCTACAAATCCACCTAAACTGCCACAAGTCCATTTCTCAGCTGAGCATCACCAGGACAAGGACCCAGTTTATTCCTCCAGAGCAATAAAAACCCAACATGGCAAAGGGATGAGTTTTCACAATGTCTCTGGAAGGCCATAAGAAATTTCATGTTGGTTTTGCCAGTTTCAATCATTCCTTCCTTCCTCTGTTATTACTTTATGTTGGGAGCTTCTTGGACAGTCCTGCAACTTCCAAGGCTGCAATTATGCTGGAAAAAGGAAAAATTGCAGGGATCCAGTTAGGGGGAGACACTGTTGAGAGGCAAAATAGGGAAAACCATGTTCCTTTCATTGGAACCACCATGGTTGGACTTCCACTGAACCTTCCATGGGCTGTGTGCAGATAAATCTGCTCCTAAAAGGAACCCTGGAACAGCCTGCCCCATTTTTCTGCCCTCAGTGAGGAAAGGCACCCTCCTGCAAGGGGTTCCAGAAGGCAGCACAGCTTCTCTTTGGAATTTTCAGTTTGACTGGATGGGGTGGGGAGGGGATGGGCTGGCTGGAGTGGGGACAGGGCAGCATTTCCAGCGGCTCTGTGCCTGTTCACCTCCCACCCCTCAAACAGAAATGGATCAGTTCCCACAGGAATTCCTGTGGCCTTCATTTCAGGAGAGTGTTAAGCCACCCAACTTTGTCCCTCACAGAACAAGAACCCTCTCCAAAACCAAGCTTGATGACTTCTTTATAGCTGATGGAGGGATTTAGGCACATGCAGAGATTTATCCCAATTTTTTAAACCACAGACCTGAGATGGTGTAAATCACCTTCTGGAGAAATCTGTTTTCTTACAGATGCTCTAAATGAACACATCTACAAATGAAAAACAGCTTTTCCCTGGGAAGGGAGGTGGGCAGAACACTGGGACAAAATATCCCCCTCCCAAAAACACCCCCCATGCCTGGCTTTGAACGACACAGGTCAAACACCACAGAGAGCTTTCAGCATTCCGGGCTCAGCATATTTTCCAGAAATAAATGATAAACATTCTTATTAAAGAGCACTTGAGATAAGCCTATTTGTTAAGCTGTGTTGCCTGCTTTGCCAGGTTTGAGCAAGAGTATTTTTTTTTTGAACCTAAATAGGGAAAACTAAGAAATGAATGGGCATCTCAGTTGCTCTCAGCTCACACATGCTATTAGCCCCTCCAGATCATTTTAGGAATGAAAGAAAACAAGGTCTTGATAACTTATTGCTGCCTCATGACCAGGACTTTTTGTTATTAGGGAAACTCTTGAAATTTCCTTTTGTTTTTGTAAAAGAGTTATTCCCCCATGGGAAGGCAGCACAAACTATGGCCACATTTAGCCATGGCAGTGGCCTTGCTCAAGACAACCCAGGTCACAGAAGTTACTTAAAACTGTTCCATGGCAAAGTAGGAATTATTTGACACTAGAGCCAAGAGTCAAACCCATGCCCAGGCATAATTTAAGGACTGAGCTTCTGCTCAGAGCTACCCCCTCAGAGCTACTCCTCAGAGGGGTACCAGGTACCTGCCAGCCAGAAGAGTTGAGAGTTCCATGTTCCTTTGAGAAACAGTGCACTGAGCTTGGTGAAGCTTGGTGACCAGCAAAAAAAAAAATCATAGAATTAGAATGAATTAGAATTAGAATTAGAATTAGAATTAGAATTAGAATTAGAATTAGAATTAGAATTAGAATTAGAATTAGAATTAGACTGGTTTGGGTTGGAAGGGACCTTGAAGTTCATCTCATTCCAACCCCCTGCCATGGGCAGGGACACCTTCTACTGTCCCAGGTTGCTCCAAGCCCTGTCCAATCTGGCCTTGGACACTTCCAGGGATCCAGGGGCAGCCACAGCTTCTCTGGGCACCCTGTGCCAGGGCCTCAGCACCCTCACAGAAGAGAATTTCTGCTATATCTAACTTAAATTTCCCCTCCTCGAGTATGAAGATGGTTCCCATTCTCCTGTCACTACAGGTCCCTTCCTGATGAAGAGTCCTCCTCCAGCTTTCATGCAGCTGCTTCACATCCAGGAAGGTGCTGTGACCTTCTCCTTTCCAGGCTGAACAGCCTCAAATTGCTCAGTCTTTCACTTCAGCACTGACTGAGCTATCCTCAGCAAACCATGGCCAGGTTCACACTTCTGGTAGCACTTCATCCCCTCTCCTGACTGCTTTCCATGCACAAACAGTACCTCCAACCAGCCTGGGATGAGCCAGATCCATAGGAACCGTGCAAATTGTTCTGTACCTGAGTTCTTTTGCACAGTCTGGTGGAAACCAACTACCCCCATGAGTGATGCCTCAGGTTTTAGCTTTTATATTTTCAGATGCTGGGCTGCTTTAGTTTGTGGGTCTGGGCTTCATATCAGGGGATGCTGAGCTCTCCTCACAGAGCAGGGAGACAAAACAATTCCTGCTCCAGCTGGGCACCAAGGACAAATGATCCAAATCTCAGGCCCAAGAGCACAAACAAGGTGGGCTGGAGAGAGAAAAACAAGAAGGATGGGACTGCATGGGCTAAAGCTGGAATTGGACAATGAACTCCAAGATGCAAATGGAACAGAACTGATCCAAGGGAGAGACCCCGTGCCTGATGGTGCATTTTGGGACCATTTTGGTTCATCTTGGGTGCAGCCCTGGCTGGGCTCTTGTGCTGCCCAAAGTGGATCCATGGACGAGATCCTTTTAATAAATCCCTGCTTTATTCTTTAACTCCATGTAGTCTCTGTTCTAGCTCAGCCTTCACAAGGCATCATGAGCAAGGCACCCAAAGCCTCCATGAAGTCACAGACTTGCCACACATGGATTCATGGATTGCAGGGAGTGGGGTTCAGCTCATGGATTCCCTCACCCCAGGGAAGGGGCCCACAGGACCACAAACAGGCACGGGGATGCCCCCAGGCATTTCCAGCTCGAGAGTTCTGCCTGTCCTCTGGGTGCTGCTCCAGGAGAACCACGGGTCTGTGTCACATCTGGGAGCTCCAGGGAGATGTCTCAGATCCCTCAGGATATGTCACCAGGCATTAGACACTTTAGCCAAGTGACTGAGCCCAATTTGCCTGAACTTGAGGTCTGAATTTCAAGTTCCTGTTATTGTTCACAATAAGTTGAGGGTTTCATTTCACCATAAGGGCTGAGTGCTGCATGTATCCCTTTGGAAATCTGAATATCATATGGATTTGGCACATACAGACCCTCTGGGAGGTCTGTGTCCTTCTGGATTGGCAGGGGGATACCCAGAGGAATGACACAGATGGCCCTGGACACCTGTGTTCAGTCAGGCACGTGGAAAATCCCATCTCCACTGGCTGTAACAGGAGCTCAGAGCCTTCGAGCACATGCAGGCAGCACTTTGCATCCTGCCACCCAAATTATGATGTCTTAATCTGCAAGTTGAATCCCGCTTGAGCAATCAGTCCAATCCAACATCCTTTGAAGCTGCGAAATCCAGCTGAAAGCATCTCCTGACCAGCAGCTCACCAGGCTAGAAAGAAACACACTGTGACCCAATAAAATCTGAAAGCTTTGCCATCTCACTGCTACCCAGCCTGGCTTTGGAATTTGCTTACTGATGTCTTTTATTTGCAGGTGTGGAAGGGTTTTTTCCCCCCACCATGCAGTCATTTGGAGGCACAGAGCCAGATTTGCATTCCACAGGGCTACAATCCGGTCTGGGATTTGCCTGCGAGTGTCAACAGGTGAAGTGTTAACTAATGAACTCGGTGGTGGTGGTGTTAAGGTGAGGTCAGCTCAGTTTCTCCTCAAGTTGGTTTCGTGTAAGGACAGCAAGGTTAAATCACTTTAACAGAGATTTAAAACAGATCTGTGGTCTGGGCCTGACCCTTTGAATCCTTGTGCCATTCTTCCTGGTTCAGGAACATCCCAACACCTTAAATTTCATCTACTTTTTTGTCAGAGAGGAGGCACAGCAAGGCTGTGTTGACTACATCTCACCAAGCCTTTGAGCTCTCAGAAATCCACTTGCTCTATAATTATTTTTCCTGGAATATATGAGATAATTCTCAATTCTGTGTGTGGGAATGAGTGGTGGCAGTGAAGAGGTGCCAACATTACTACAGTGGGAATTTCTTTCATGAAGGAATCTGGGGAGAGCCTTGAACCTGTTTGTTCTGTCCTAATCAATGCAGCTGGTTTGTGCAGGAAGTGCCTTTCATCCTGGGAATGTCAAGGTCTTTATGGCAGCATATGGAAATCCAGGTACAAGCCTCCCCTCCCTATCAGACAAAGCCTTGAAGCCCTGGCTGAGTCACCTGGGACTGATAACTCCAGCCTGGTCTTGAGCAAGCCCGCTGGAATTCCAGTTCCAACTAACTGCTGCTTTCCAGAGGACAAATGCTTCCTCTGGAATTTCTGTTCCTCAAGCTGCTCCTTCACAGGAAACACACCCAAATTCCAGGGGCTATCAAAAATAAAGAAGCAGCTTGGGTCTTACTTATTTTTCAGACCCAAGGTCACCGAAGGGACCACGTGGGAGACTTTGGTTAATCAGGATGAAGATGGGGGGTTTTTTTAACAAAGAATTGTCACTGTGAGTGCAGAATGCAATGAGACACAGCCCCTTCAAGCACCTACAGATGGTTTTACCTTCCACATTGCTATGTCAGGACTTTGCAGGGGATTTCTCTCTGTTGTGCTTTCCTCAGTGTCCCTTGGGACAACACGGTGTCTCGATGAAGTGGAGAGGGCAGGACGAGTAAATAGTCCTGAAGTGGGGAAGGGAAAGACTTTGGCTGACATGAACAGCTAAATCAATAAGGAAACTTGTTCCTGGGCCAGCCATGGAGTGGGAACACCACCCTCCAAGCACCACAGTCACACAGGAGGAGTTTGGCACACGGAGGGCTGGAAAGGAGCTAACCTTTAGGCTTGTTAATGAATGATAACTGAGTGGTCCTCAAGAGCTCTGAGTAAGTTCCCCAGCTCCCAGCTGTTGTTTCAGGCTGGCAGGGGCTGCTCGACGCACCTTGCCTTAGCAGCAGATGTTGTTCCTGCTGGGGGAAGAGAAAGGTTACTCATTAAAAGGCAGCAGACACTCCAAACATGGAATAAAATGTGACCAAAAGACTGGCTGTGCAACTTGGATGGATTCGTTTTCCTCCCCTTTAATTAGGATGTTTTGATAGCTGGGGAGCACAATGAGATCCAGGTGTCATTGTTGTTATCCTGGCCTCGATCACAATGATAATCCTTGTTTTGTGGTGGTGCCTCTGGGCTCTTCACCATCCTAAGACCATCCTTCGTGTGCTGGGTGATGCCCAAACACAGCACAGGGTGGTGGACCCTGTCCTAAAGAACTTCCAGGCCCAGTGATCTGGTTTTGGCTATCTCTGTTTACACCCACAGTGATGCTGATAAATAAAAGCAGCTCTCAACCACTGCTGTGGGCTGCCTGAGCCAGTTTGCCTGTAAAAACAGCTGTACCCAAGAAGGTCACACAGCTCTACATGTCAAGCAGATGTCTTGCAAATCATCTAAATGCAGAAAAAAGTCAGATTATTAACAGTGCAGTGACTGGTTAACTAGAGAAAAGCCAGGTTTGCCTTTCACCATCATTTATCAAACCTGTAATGTCAAGGAAATTACTTTTTTTCCCTTGTGGCTTGCAATTAGTACAAGCCAATAAAAAACTTAACGTTCTGCTAGCTCATCAAGCAGGCGGTTAGAGCTTGCTGGCATGAAGAAGGTGGGAACTGCTCTGTAAGCACAGGTTACGTGGTGCAAGCTGGCATAATCCACCAAAGAAATCCTTGGGGCAGCCAGGATTTGGGACACAATAGTGCTGAGAGGTGAAGATGGATCAAATACCCACCATTTCTCATAATATTACACCCAGGAGACATCCACTGTAATTAGGGTGAGAACAACAGAAAGGAGGTTTTCTGCTCATGGGGTTTGATGGTAGAAATCTCAGCCACAGTGAGCTGTAGGTATTCAAATTTATCTGAATTTAAGAAGCAACTGGACAGTATTCACCAAAGAAAGACGCATGAGGGATTTTTGTACTGAAAGACTTGAGTCTTCCATTGGAAATCCCAGCTGGGGGTTGCTGGGAGTTGAGTGCAAGTGTCACCCTGGGTTTGTCCTGTTCTCCTGCTCTTCTCACAGCTGACCTGTGTCAGAAACAGGAGATGGGGCCAACACAACCTGATCCAGCCCAGCTGATCGAAAATCCATGGACATAAATGTCCGTGAAACAGATCCACGAGAGACTGCTGTTCCTTCAACCCTCCAGGGTGGAATGACTTCCAGAAAAAGGTGATTTATTCTCTCAGTCTGACTGAAAAAATGAAGACAGTGGTCATTCCACCTGACTTTGAAAAGATTAAAAGCCTGACAAATCTTTACAGCCAAGGAGAAAGCGGGACATGTCCAGCAAGTGATTTGCATGACCAACCCTGGGTGTCTGTTTTAAGAGATGAATCTCCCCCTCAGGGTGACTCTCCTCTCCCTTGACCACAAAACAAGCCTGGGCTGACTAACTTGGACCCGGGCATCTCACTTTTAGAGGTGTAAATTAGGGCTGATGAAACCTTCCCAAAATTACATGCCTCACCTCAGATTTGCAGGATTCTCAGTTGTGAGGTGGAACTTAGAAAAAGCATCCAAAAAAAGGTATAAAGCACTAAAGAAAATATACATATGTTTCAAAAGTGTTTTGTGT
The DNA here is from genome assembly GCA_013400575.1 of Peucedramus taeniatus. NCBI lineage: Eukaryota > Metazoa > Chordata > Aves > Passeriformes > Fringillidae > Peucedramus > Peucedramus taeniatus. Next base: position 85,256 of record WBNO01032065.1, on the reverse strand, counting down.
GAGTTAAATAAATTTTGATACCGAAATTTCCTTTGAACGTGTCGGCTCCTGGCCCAGAAATAGTTCTCCCTGAGAAGTCTACAATCCCTTCCATAACAAGAAAAACCTCTTTATAATCACAGGACCTGAAGAGCGAAGGCCACCTCTAACTAGGGAGAAACTTGCAGCTGAAGACACCAAAATAAATCCCATTTTTTGACCAAAAAATGGCCTCAATGTCTGCCCAGACCATGAAATAATAAATCCTTAATGACACTAATCTGAACAGCTGCTGAAGAAGCACAAAAGGCTTGAGTTGAGTCAGCTGGATTTTGACTCTGTGGCTGCGAGGAAGATTCAAACCTTGAAGGTGTTCAAACCCAGCCCTCACCTTGCTGAATCTTTCCCAGTGTGCCACTGGTGGTGGGTGGGTTCCTCGTCCACATCCAAAGTCATCAGAGCTGTCATCTTTCACTTGCACAAGGATTTCTGTTGGAATTTTTCTGTTGGATTCAGGAGCTGGCTGTAAATCCAAACTGGGCATGATTTTGAAGAGTAAATTTAGGGGCTGTAACTCCACAAGTGCCACAAACTCAGTTCTGTTGTTTTTAAACAGTACTGCTGTTTTTAAAGAAAAATGTGGATTTTCCGTGGGAAATGAGATGAAATTTGGGACATTTGATTCCTAACCTGCTGCAGACTGGCCACCAAGCAGAATTAAATGATCATTCCCATTGAGAAATTATTTGTGAGGACAGAAGCTTGCATTTATTCCAGGTCCATGACCTCTTAGTCTCAGGAATGTGCAATTCCACATGAAATTCCCCATTTGTTGGGAATACTCTGAAGTGTCCAGTTCACACAATGGTCTTTAACTTTAAACTTCTCAATACAAATAGAAAGCAAAAGTTGCCTCAGATGTTGGGTAGTTTAAATCTTGGATATCTGACGGGTGAAAAGCTTGGGAGTCAGCAGTTTGGAAAAACAGTGGAGATTGGAACTGAATCTTCTCTAGGTGTGTTCTCCATGCTCTGAATTCATGGTTGGATGTTCTTTGGTGACTCCACTCAATCTTGGACACTCCTCACTTGGAAACCCCTTCATTAAAGACCATCTCTTCCTTAATTCTCCTCTGACCTCCAAAATGACCTCATTAGCACAAATCTTTCAGCAGTGCCACCATGGGCAAAAAGAGCTCCAAAGACAATTTATTCCAGCTTCCTCAACCCATGGAGATACCTCAAAACCCACCCACTGAAACAGAGTACCCACTGAGATGGTGAAAACCCAATTCCAAGCATCTGGTTTAAGAAAGACAAGAGTGCAAATCTATAAATAAGCATTTTTCCACATGACTCGACTTCCATTTTTGTCCTCTTTGTTCTCCAGGGCAGCACGGAGAGACATCTGGTGGCTGAATGATTTCCTGCAAGCAAATTGCAGGAAATGTGTGATCGGGGAGGTGTTTTTGGAAGGGGGATGTCTCAAGAAGAATGTGTCCCTTAAAAGACATGACACCACGGAGTTCGTCTGAAGCACCATCATGTGCTGCCACATCTCCCTCTTCAACAGCAAACCTTCCATCTATCCTTAGGAGCAAAAAAATGTGCAAAATGTGTCTGTTGAGACAATGGATCTCTTCTTGTTGCCTCAAATGTTGGATTTGACTGTAAACAGCCTGTATGTCTCATCCCAGTCCTCTCTCATTTCAGCTCAGAGAACATCCAAAGGGTGATGATCAATCCCATCTTGGTTTCTCCTTTTCTAAATAAAATGTTGGGAAAAAAAGGTTTTCTCCCACTAGGCTTCAAAAGAAGCTCTTCTGCACTTGGCAGCAGAGCTCCAGGTGGGGCAGAGGGCTGGTTGATCCCTACAGCCCTCCAAGACAAAATCTGGCTGAAGAGAAGAGCTGCAGCACTAAAACCAGGATCTGGAATTTAATCCCACAGAGGGACTGTCAATAATTCCTCCAAATTCTCCACTCTTATGACATGAAACCTTCTCAAGAACTTCAGATGTTAGAGCTGAGGTATTGATGTCTCCATCCAGACACACCTTTGCTGGTTGTAAATCCCTCCAGAATCTAAACCCAAAAAGTCACCAGCGCAGGGACTTGATCTGGAATTTTCCTCTCAGAGGATGAAATAATAGGGAAGGAAATGTGACCCAAATGAGCTGCATTCTGCACTGTTGCCCCACATTGTGCTGTTTTCCCACTGTTTCTGGCACCCCAAGAACTGAAGGGCAGCATTTCCATTATCCCTATTTTATTTTTTTTTCCTGGGATTTGCTGAGGTATCTGGATCTTCAGTGGCTGTTGAAGGCTGTAAAGTGCCCATCACCAGAGGTGCTTCCATAGAGACAGAGACTCTCTGCTCCTCTGTGCTGGACAAGGTTTTTAGATCAACATTCCCATCAGATTCAGGAGTCCAAAAGTGGCAGCACAGTGATGGACAGACCTGCTCACGAGGTCAGTTTTGGGCATCAACCACCCTCCAGTGTCAACAGTCCTCCAGGCTTTTCCACCACTATTCCTTTTGATAACAAATCATGATCAGGGACACTTTCTACTAACCCAGTTTGCTCCAAGCCTGGTCTGGAGAACTTCCAGGGATCCAGGGGCAGGCACAACTTCAGCTGTGTGACCACAGCACACACCTCATGTTCTTCAATACATCTCTATCCACACCTTCCCTGTGATGGAGCAGAGGCTGCTCACCTTTATTTTACAAGTGAGGAGCAGAAGCACAAAGAAACCAGGATATGATTTGTTTCACTTGGTTTTGATCTCCTAAAATTGAGGATTTGAGTCTCTTGCTGCCTTCTGGAGAGGCAGATGGAGGTGTCTCACTCTGCAAAAGCTGCTGAAGTGAGGCTGATGCCACACCAGGCATTGGAGTCTCACTCTACCCCAACATGGATGGGATAAATCCCTTTTCAGACAACCAGACCTCTCTAATTAACTGCAGAAGGTGAAAGACTACATTGGATTAAATATCAATTGTTGGTGAATAGTGCGAGATGGGTCTCACAGCAAAAAACTCCCCCAGAGTTGCACTTGCATCACAGGGATTGAATCCCCGCATTCCAAGGGCCAACCCAACCCTTGTAAGATGATTTTGCCAATATTTGATCCACATATTGGGTCTTGCAACACACTGGACTTGCAGCCCCTGCTCTCCAGAGCTGTCCATCCATATCCTTAGGGATTGTAAAAATGATTGCAGCAGGAAAAGGCCCCTGAGGTTCATTCTGAGCATAACTTGATGAGATAAAGCTCAGCCTACGTCGCAGATGGGAGGCTGCAAACCCTTCACCACCACAGGGCACAATCTCATCTAACGACTTCATTTGTCTGATCTCTCCTAATTTTTGCTAATCTAGATGAGAAGAAGATCTTGTGTAGCCAGAAGCACATTTCTCTGCTCTGGTCATATCAGATGGCCCAATAAAAGATATTTCCCCCTCCATAAATTCTTGAGTGGCCTTAATCCATCGTAGGGTTGATTTTCCCCTGCATTTATGGAGCATCTTTCAGTACAAGATATGGGGCTGGACCAATTTCCCCAACAATACTTGGCTGGAGGGAAATCCTCACCCCCAAAAAAAAAAAAGCTAAGATTATTTATTTTCCATCAAACTGGGAGAACCCAAGCAGACATTTCTCCTCTGGGGCACTTGATATGGAGGCTCTGTGTCTCAGAGGTGCTGCCTGAACGTGTGCTGTTTGTTTTTATCACTCCCCATGGGCCATACATGTTTAAAAATCCAGGATCAGCACCTCCACCACAGACAGGATGGATATTTCTGCAGGCAGGTCAGTGCCAAGCATTGGGGCCAGTTTCCCAGTGGAGCCAAAAGGCTTAAAAACATTTTAAATCCAGGGCAGAACATAGAACATGCACGTGGAGGGAATTGAGCCACACAAAAGACAATTCTTGGCAAGAGGTAACGGTGTGGGGGAATTGAGAAGGTGGAAATTTCTGAGAAACCCAGATACAGCACTGGACTCAGGTGCACAGATTTTGTCCACAGGTGACCTGCTGGCATCTTAAACATTTATCTCAGGGATTGCAATGTCACTGAAGGGGTATTGGGGACAGACCAAGGTGACACAGAGACTCCATCATCAGAAGGCATGAAAAGCACTTTATTGTTAGAAATCCACAGTTCTTATAGAAACAATGGTGGACCTAAGACCTGATTGGCCTTTAGGAATCTTCTCTCACCTCTTGGTCAAGAAGGGACAGCTCCTCCTTGTAAACAGAGATTGCCTGCCAGGTGCTGAGATTGAGATAATAATTGTTTGAATTCTTTCTCTGATCTTTCTCTGAGGGTTCTCACAGCTTCCCAGGAAAATCCTGGGAGAACTATGTCTCTCTCTGTTCAGGGGATATGTGGTTACCACACTGCAACAACTTTTGTCTGAGGTGTGCTCACCCTGAGAACACAACCTGTGCCTGATCTGAACTGGCTGGATGTGTCCCACCCCCTGTCTGAGAAGAGAGGTCACCTGGAGGAGGATTTGTTTCATCACCACTCTCACAGTTCAAGATCAAGCTCTGAATTTTGGCTTCCTTTCTAATCAAAGAGGGGTAAAATTTTATACAAATCAATTCTTCCACCCAAAGATACCTGAAACAGCTGAGATCCTTGTGGAGGAGCCTCTCACCCCATTATCTGGTGAGAGAGACAAGGTGGGCAGTCCCTGCTGGACAAGGTATTTTAGTAAAATACATTTTAAGGAGGAATATTCTATTTTTTCCACATGATGCTGCAGATAAGACCATGATCTGAGCACGGCATTAATGTGGCCTTATCACATGTGATCCTCTTCATGTCAGCTATCTCTGCACGTTTCCATGTGCTGTTCTACACACAACGTGTTTTAATTACAAAACAGCAAGCGCTTTCCTCAACAGGGTAATTCATCTGGAATAAAATCTCTTTCCTCTGGAATAGTGACACCACAGAAAGCTAATTCCAAAATAGCTATTCTGGTCACATTTGCCACGAAGACAAGTCCTAAGGAGATGTAAAACTGGCACCACAGACCTCGGCGTCGTGTCCCCTGTAGAGAATTTCTCAAAGAATGTCTATTGTCCTGCTTGCCTCTGACTGAGAGATGACAAAACCAAGGAGCTGAGGGGAGCACAGAAAGGAAAAGCTCTGCTGCCTCGAGTATTCCACGTTGCATGGGAAATCTGGGCTCTTTTCTGGCAAATGTATTTTAATTACCTCCTTTTGTTTTCAGCACCGTTCCGTGTAGCGCTGCCCTTGCCAAGCAGCCCAACAACCTCTCCAGGCATTTCTCTGCCAAAATTATCAGATCTGTTTAAACATCGGGACACCTTGGAAATAATTCATGCTGGATCCCTGCAATTTATTTTCTGAGTTTTGAGTCCTCACGGGGATGTTTCTCCGACCTGGTTCTGAGTGCTAAAAATCCAGGGAAGAGGTTTTGCTTCTTTTCAGCTCATTTATCACATGGATGAGAATGTAAATGTGAGGAAAAGTCCATATATATAAAAGGTCTGCAGCTGAACCATAAATTGTCATAAACAAGAAAAAAATCAGACAAAAAGTAACAATAATTCAACAGGGCACAAAAAGTTGTGCACAAAAATAAATGAAAATCATATTTGTTCATTCTGATGCTGATGTAGGCAGAGGAGACACCTTTAATAATTCTTGTCGAGTGAACACTGCAAAAAACATATGTGAGAGTATTGGAATGAAGCTATTAAACTTTTTCTAAGGTTACACAAAGCCTTTTTTTACATTGCAAAGCGATCTAAAAATGTTGTCAGTGAAACCTCTACTTACTCTGGCTTTAATGACTATCTAATAATGATGACATTAAGATTTATTGCCAAAAAAAAAAAAAAAATCTGGCAAATTCTCTTTGCCAAATTGTCATCCTTAGCCAGAGTCTACCTCAGGGAAAGCAGTCAGAGGCTCAGTGCAAGGGGAGCACCCTGGAGTATAATTGATTCCAGGGAAATTCAGGAGCCATCCGAAAGAAAAAACATATTTGTGTGAATGAACAGATAAATAATTTCTATCTGGGACTTATTTACTCACAGGCTACCCACAAATGAAAAAGAAAGAGGAAGATTTGTGACTGCCAAGGTTTTATTACTGTTCTTGCTTCTATAATCCATTTATCCAGGATGATCCCTGTGCCTGGAGTAGCTCTGCTGGGTTTAGTAGGAACATTGCAAGAGTAAGGATCACCTGTGGCAAGGCAGCCCAAAAAAGCTCTGATCCTCCAGCTATCTCCAGGCAGGGCCTTTCATTTTTAAATTGTTAATAAAGGGACGTGTGCACCACCAGCAGCCACCACCCACCTGTTTAACAAACTTAACTGTGAAATTGGATCCTTCCCATTTAGCCTGGCTTTGCCTTTGATGCAGTTCCAGAGCTTAGGTTGCCTTATTTGCCTTTAATTTCTAATCCAGGCTTATAGCCAAGTTTAGGACACACTGTCTCTTGTATTACAGTATCTTCAGCACGGGCTGTAGCAGGTCCATGAGCATCCTACAGCTTGAGAAGAGCTCCCATGGATCAACCAAAAGCCCCCTGAGCTGCAAAATTAATCTCCAAGAGAGGACAGTTAGAGATGACCACAAAAGACCAGGGAACTTTGAGAAGGATTCCTGTGATGCACCTTGTCTGATATCCAAGCTTGTGATGAGGAAAGCTGGGTGTTACCAGGATGACAAGTGTCCTTGAGAAGGTTTTTCTCCAACAAACACCCCCACTCACCCCTGTTTAGCCCCTTCCAGGTGTATATCCTTCATCCTGACCTCAGGTGTCCAACAAAGGGTGCTGGGGAGTGGCTGTGGGGTCAGGAGTGGGAATCACAGCATGGAAGTCATGGAGAACCAGATGGATAGTGCTGGGTGTTCTCTCCTGTCATCCGCAGGACATGGTGTTCAGTGAGGGATAGGTGACATTCCTGAATGGGCAGAGAAGGATCCAGAACAGCAGAGTAATGGTGGTGAGGTTTGACTGATGAGGAAAAAGCGTGTAAGGCCATGAGCTAATGTCTGAGGGATCTCTAGGGTAGGATTCCTTAGAAGAAGATCTTCTTATCAACTGCTCTGAAAGATTCGAGGATGTTTTTACACTTGAAAAGGGCCAGGAGCAACATTACACAAGGGTGGTTCAAGTGTTTTTCTGGGACATTCCCCCATGACCTCAGCTGGAAAGCACGATGATGCTCTCTCCTTCCTCGGAGCAGACTGAAGAGGAAACATCCTGAGGTGGGATGGAGAATAAACACCTTGTCCAGAGGAAGATAATCAGCAGCTTCTCTGTGTCTGGCTCATCATCAGACATGTCAGTGTCTTGGGCTGCAGTGCAATACCCACCTACACTGGCCTGACTCACTGGTGAGATCCTTCAGCACCAGCAGGGTGCTGCAGCACATCCTCCCTTCTTCTCCTGCCGTTGTAGGTGATTCAAGCAAGCAGGGGTGGACTTGTCCTCTCGACAAGAGCCCAGAGAACCACAAAAAGTCCCCTCCCAAGCCAGCATTATGCCAGGGGTAGGGCGACAACTCTATCCCTGGGAGCACACACAAAAGAGACTCAGCTCCAGAAAACACCGAGATAATGCAACGCCTCCCTCCTCCCAACTGGCACCTCCCTGGGTCCCCGTGCCTTTCCCCCAGTTTAAAACATCTCAGGCTTCCTGACTGAACTTGGCTGAGGTCTGAAAACATGAATAAGCTTCCCCTGTCCGAAAGCCAACTGGCGAGGCCGGCTTGGATGGGACCCTCGGTTTGTGACGGGGAAAACACCGGACCCGTCCCCCTTGTTCAGCTACTGGGGACAGAAAGACAGAAAGGCTGTTTGTAACAGTCTGTGACACTGTCCAGTTTGTGACACAGGTTTGGGACACTGTCCAGTTAGTGACACTGTCCAGTTTGTGATAAGGGTTTGTGACACTGTCCAGTTTGTGACACTGTCCAGTTTATAACTCAGGTTTGTGACATGGTCT
>WBNO01032065.1:35759-76985 GCA_013400575.1 Peucedramus taeniatus | reverse complement strand
CCCTCTGAGCCCCCTGCCCAGGGCTCAGCCCATCCAAAGCAACAAGAGAGATGTCCTGGGTTCCCACAACACGGGTTTGTGACCCTGTCCAGTTTGTGACTCAGGTTTGTGACCAGGACACACAATCCCTTCCAGCCCCAAACACACGCAGGCAGCCCCAAATCTACCCCATGGACCGAGCTCACCTAGCTCTGTTGTCAATAGGTTAGAGCAGAGCAAAGTTGAGGGACAATACCCTGATTAGAGGGATGTCCCACAATATGACAGGAATACCCTTTTGTCCTTTAATTTTCACCCCCAGCCCCTGATACTGGGCTTTCTATCAATGTCATAACTCAGAGGGTTACGGGATTGTTTGGTTTAAATCCATCTTAGCTCTGCTGCCACCAGCTTTACACCAAGAGAAGATCTGGCACTGTGCTTTGTCACCCCATCCCTGGTGCTGGATTCTTGGGATGGAGAGGTTTTGTTTTGACAATTTAATTTTTCCCCCTTTTCCTGCTTCTGCTCCATTCCTGAGAAAGACTGGAAAAGGTAGCAGCCACTTTGTTGCCCAAACAAAGGAGCTGTGACCATGGGCTTCCATTCCTCAGGAGAGCTGGGGTCCTCCACGCACCCCTCACCCAGTTCCTCTGGAAGCTGAGGTCCCACATCCACACTGTGTCCAGCAGCCTTTTGCTCCCATCTCTGAGACAATGCTGCTCCTCAGTGTGTTTAGGATTGGTGTGTGCAGAGGAAAAATAGCCCAGAAAAGAGAGGGATCACACAGGAAAAGCTACTTAGTCCCTAAATCAAGGAGAAGAGTGATTAAACTGCTTGTCTGTATCTTCCCTGATGGGTTGAGGATGGACAGACAGACAGGCAGACATTTCCTTACAGATCTTTAATGCCATTACAATATGCTAATTAAATACTTCTCTAAATTTAAAATGCATTGACATTTAAAAACATGACACATTTTATAGCCAGCCCGCTGAACAACACACTAATGATTTATTAACTGCTTCTAAATGTGAAAAATAGAAGCTTGAAAGAAAACGTTTCCCTTTCCTCTTCCCTTTTCTGGTGACAACTGTTAATAAAGGATTTAATCACCCATTTTACATCCTGTTTAAAAAAGAAGGGGCTTTCCTGATAACAGATGCCCCTCTGGCCAACTGGCAAGGAAAAGGGGAATGTATGAGGGATATAAATGTATTTCAGAGGACAGCCAACAAAAAGAGGGAGAGGGGGAGAGAGAAAGAGAGGGAGGAAGAGGAGGAGGAGGAGAAGGGGGGAAGAAGAAAAAAAAAAACCTGAAAGGATTAGAAATTAAAAAGAAGGTATTTTGTGCTGAGCTAAATATTATTTTGTTTCCATTGAAAGGGTTAAGAAAACAAAGACAGAGTTGACAATTTCTCCCGACTGGAAGCTGGGAATGGCCCACGGTGGCACAATGCTATTATTCTTGCATGGGCCCATTCTCACTGGATTTTCCACAAAATCTTTAATAATTTGATTCTTTTCAGCCTCAGCAGCCAGCTGAGCTCTTTAAGAAACAGTAACAAAAACCCAGAGAAAAACCCACTACTGAGAGGGGAGCTTTGGCGGAGAGCTGAGCTGAAGCCGATTAGTTTGGCCTGAATAGAACCAGCCGGGTCCTCGAGCTCCTGCTCAGCCTGGAGCCCTCTGTCTCATTCATTGCAGTACAATATCACCACCAGAGCCCAGGCCTAGACACTAAATTACACTATTATAAAACTAGATTGATACACAAACTTTCCCTCCCAGGCTGAGTAGGGGACTTTTTTTTTTCCAACAATATTTTTTTTTGGGGGGGGGTTCTTTTTTTTTTTTTTTTTTTTTTTTTTTTTAATAATGTGATGGGGGCAAGCTCGGGGTCTATTCAGGGGTTTTGAAGTATGGCCATTCATATCGAGCATATCAATTCTTAATGGTGCCACACACACAAATTGCAAGCACGGGGACACAACCCCGCGGGTTCCCCGGGGGGAGGGCGGCCGCAGCTCGGCGGAGCCTGGCGGGGGTTTTGTCGGGGTTATCTCCCCGAAGACCCAGCAGGGCAGGAGCCTTTCATCGGCCTCAGGCAGCTCGCATTGTCTCCTGGAATTCACATCGGGCCAGGGATGGCGCTCAGTGGGAAAAGCCGAGGTTTCAGCATCCCTGAGCGTCACCTGTCCCCACCTCTGGCCGGGCTGCGCATCCCTTGGGCGGGTAGAGTTTCTAAATGGGCATTTTTGGGGGGTGAAGAGAGAAAAATAAACATCCCCGAGGTCGCCTTTAGGGACCCTCCTCTTTCATTTTGAAATGGGTTTGGCCAGGTGATCCCAAAAAAAAGAGGTTTTGCAAGGTTGGCTTCGGGTCCTGTGTTTGGACCACAGCAAACCTGAGCAGCTTGGGGTGGCAAAATCTGATTAGATTACACAGCATATTCCTACAGCTACAAACCTTCCCACTGCTGGTTTTGGGATGTTTTTAAACCCTTGAGAAGTACTAAATCCTTGTCTAGGAGGACTCCTCAGCAAGGAGTCCTCAGCATTGTCACCTCCTTCAGCCTGCAAGGAAACTCCTCTTTTTAACAAATTCCTCATTTGGGGCTCTAAAACGTGAAATTAGGAATGCCACTTTGGAAAGGAGCAAGCTGGAAATGGGGAGGGGAGGGGAAAGAAGGGATCTGGAGGAAAGAGGGGTTTATAGAACAAAAAAACATCCTAGATCCGTGCATCCCCATCCCACACACCCTCATCCCCATGGGCAGGATGCAAAACAGCATCTGAGCAAGCAGGGCACAAGGATGTCCATGGAAAGCTCTGCATAATCCTCTTTCTAGTCATTTTCCTGTGTATTTTTGGGTGAGGGCTAACTGTCTCCATGAATCCTTCTGATTAATCTTTCCCTGGAATTTATCTACCTTAATCCCTGCCTAGTTGTTTGGGTGGTTCTTTTTTTCTTTCCCTTGCTGCAATTATTTCTATTAAAGCAGATACTATTAAGAAAAGAGGAAATACAGGGCTTTGCTTATTTTTCCTGGGAAAAATGCATGGGAAAAAAAAAAATCCTCCATTTCCTTGCCTGTGCTGGCACTCGTGGAATTTATTTTCCCCAATTTTTTGCTTTCTTTTCTGAAAGCCACATCCATCAATGAAAACAATCTTCCCCCTCCACTGCCTCCAAACCTCAGGCTCCCCAAATGCTCTGAATACATTAAAAACAGCACAAAAAGAGCAGCAACCCAACATGCAAATTAAATTAAAACTTACTCTCCACAAGGGGGAAATAAACAAACAAACAAAACCCCCACAGCTTATATCTCCACAAAGAGGAGAAATTAAAGGAGATTTAACAGTTGGAGGAATTTGGACTCTTGTCAATAGTTTTTCTGAATGGGATCTGTTCCATGACATCAGCACCAATTCCTATATTGTCTGCAAGAGAGAGAGAGAGAGTTTTTCCCAAATCACTCATTAACTGGAAAGTGTTTGGAGTAGTTTCCACTTTGAATATTTTGGATGTTGTGGATAAAAAACATCAAGAAAAGGAATCTTGGCTATCATCAATGCCATCCTCATCATTCCAAAGTGTTAATGGGGAAAATTGGGCACATGGCTGCAGCAGGTTTGGAACCTCCTAATTAAGACAGCACAATTAAGAAATGACACAACCCATGGTTTGCTCCCCAGTGTCTTTTTTTTTTTTTTGTGTTGTCCTGAGTGTGGCTGTGGGGAGGGTTTCTCATGTGAATTGGGTGTTCTGCCTGGCCTGGGTGCCTGGGAGTGATATGGAAAACCCAATTAGGGCAGGAGAAATAATTAGCATTGCAGCACATGGAGGAATGACCCTAAAACATCTGAAAGCTGCGGCTGCTTGCAGAGAGAAACAAAAGAGCCCGAGAAGAGAAGAAAGCAGCAATTAGAAAGGAGAGAATGAGCTGGGGTGTTGAACCACAGATCTGTAAATGGACACAAATTGTCCTGATTTTCCTTTATTTTTTTCCCCTGCTTTACCGGAGCTTCAGGAAAAAGTCATTTAGGCAGGATTATATCAAAAGTAAAAATCCAACTGCCAGGATCCAATCTCTACATTTTAAGGCTGGTGAAGGCTCTTGGATTTTCATAAATTAATTCTAATATTCACCAAGATCAGTGGAATAGATGTCTGGGAAGCAGCCAGGTATTTTCCTTCTATGCCATGTTTATCGGGCACGGCACGATTGCAAATTTCTTCTCAAAATCCTTCTCCACATTTCAACAACTCCACAGCTTCAGGACTAAAATTATTCCTGGCAGAAAGAGGCAGAGGAAGTGGTGGCTGAGAAGTGGCTCAGCAGCTGTTTGGCAGCAGCACGAGCTCCCAACAGCATCGATCAACGAGCTGGCTCCAGGTCAGGGGCACGAGGCAGCTCCTTGCTCCCAGTTTTTGTTGGTCAAAAAACTCATCCTGACCCCAAAACCAACTGTGTCATTCTCTGGCAGTGGAGCCAACAGCAGCAGACTGCACTGATTTTGGTGGTTTGCTCAATAGGTAGGGTAGGTATCCCAAAAGACTCCAAAACGGGAAGAAAACACCTAAATCTTGTTATTTTTGGACATCCCTGCCATAATCTGGTGCCCATGAGGAAATTGATGACAAAACTCTTCTTTTGCTGCCAAAATATCCACGAGCCAGCAGGTCCCAAACTGGCACCAGGCTCACCTGGGGGAAAGCCTCACTGGGAATCAACGAGGAAGAGAAAGTGGGAATGACATAAACCAAGGGTTTCACCCTCCAGGGAAAATGGGATTTTCCATTCCAGCAACAGGGGACCACAGACAGCCAAGCTGCCAGGCAGGAATGTGTCCTGCTGCCCAATCCCCCACCCTGTGACACCCATGCCCCTGGCAGGGCACGGTGGTGGCCAGTTGGGCTGATGCCCAGCCAGGGAATAAGGGGCCATTGTGGAGATGTGGCTCTGGCCTGGGCTGTCTGCCTGTGTCATTCCAAATGGCTCAGCTACTTCAGGGCCTCTCCCCAGGCACCTCCATTCCTCTGGGGACACCCCCGTGGCAGCAGGGAAATCCAGGAATTTGGAGATGCTGCCATGCCAAGCCGGCTGTTTGCGTTTAACCTTGATGTGCAAAATTAGGGGGAGTTGTAAAAAACTCTTCACTACTTCACTTATTCCCTGGAACATGAGCACTTGTGAGCTTCCAGAGGTCCAAGCACTCCTTCAGATGCTTTTACTCCTGTAAATCACTTTATTTCTCCTTTTTTTCCCTCCCCCTCTTTCTCTTTTTATGGTGGCACAGCAAGGAGTTCCCCAGATGGGGACATAACACCACAGCTGCTCGTGGCTTGTGCTGGGTTTGCATCCCTGATTTCCACTCTGACAGGAGCCCAGGTGATCCATCCTCTTCACGAATGCCTTTCATACCACAGCCCTGCCTCTCCTTCCAGAGCAGACAGACTTTTTTCCCCTCAGCTCCTTTTATGGAGCTGCAGCACCACAGCAAGACAGGTCGTGCCCTGCACGAAATCCCCCAAAACCTTCGTTGTCCCCAAGGCTGGGGGAGCTGAGCAAAGGGCAGATCCAAGTCCTGGGGTTCTGGGTGACCTCATCCAGCAGTGGAAAACCTCTTGTGTGACCCCTAGACCAAGCCAGAATGGGGTCCCAAAGCACTTCCTCACACCACCAACCCCCACACCTCCACAATTTCTTTTTTCTCTGCATTTCTCTGGCATTTCCCAACGTGTTTTTTCTTGCGTTACATTTCTCGAGAGGCAAATCATTATTAATTCCTCAGGTATTCATCCTGATACAATTAACCCCCAACACCCCAGGCTGCACTTCCCTAAGAACCCCCTGGTCCACATCCATGCCCACCACCACCTAACCCAATCCATGACCAAAAAAAGGGTGAGAGAATGATCCAACCGTTCATCCCCTCTGCATATGGAAATTTAGAGACACTGTAGGAACCCATCTGAATTTTTCCAAAGTTTTTAAGTGATGTGTCCCAGGCTTCACGCCCACAAATCTTGCACTGCCCTCCATAAGAGCCATCAAAGCCACTTGGAGGATTTTCCAGTCCAAAAATTCAGGGGAAGTCAACAGCAAAATCCCCATTTCTCTTCTGGGAAAGCCAGTGCGGTTGGAGAAAGAATGACACAGCCAAATTTTGGGGGAGCCCACACAATTCTTATCCAGGTTAGAAAAGACCTCATCCAGGTCAGAAAGACATTTCTTTAGATTTCCAAGAGCAACAGCTCTTGCACTGCCTCTTTTCTACAAAAATTTCCATTTTACAGCTCTTGCACTGCCTCTTTTCTACAAAATCTGAGGTTTTCCCCAGGAAATAGGGGTGGCACCCTGCTCGTGGTGAGGTTGGAGCAGATATTTTTAAGAGTTCTTCCAACCCAAACCATTCTGTAATTCCATGATTCTGTGGAATATCTCCCTGTGTCCCTCAGGAGAACATTCTGGTGGGAGTTTTCTGAGCACCACACAGGGAATTTTCTCCCCTTGGAAGGGGATTTGGTGCCTCAGCTGTGGCTGCACCAGGGCAAGGAGGTGGATGGTGCTGTCAGGGGTGAGAAGCAGGCACAGTCCTGGAGGTGGTGGTTGGAGATACCTCTGGATATCATCTCAACCTTGGAAACAGCATGTGGAAGAGTTCAGAGTCAAGTTTGCTGTAAAAAAAACCCACTGGAATAGAAAATAGTCAAGTCTGATTCTTCTCCTGCAGTGGGGTGATGCAGAAGGGGAGAGAAGTTAAAGCCCTTTCAGATAAAGCCACATTGCAGATCCCAGAGTGCAGAGCTGTGTCTCTCCATCCTTCTTTCTCCAGGGAGAAACTGAGGCAGGGAGATGTGCTCAGACAGCAGGAGAACACCCCTGACAGCTCACATTTACTCTTCTGAAATCACCCTGCTCCCTTACACCTGAGGAAATGCTCATAAATTGTTTTTTTTTTTTACTGTGGTGGTTGGAGAAACCAAGATGATCCTTCCTATATGATTTTCCTGAAACTGCTTTTGCTACTTTTCCAGCTTTAAAATTGGGTCTTTAGAAAGCAGAGCCCAGTCTACCTCCTCTGAAGGAGATCTTTACAAAGCTGATTGGGAAATTAGTAATTTTTCTCAACACCAGGCAGCAATTCCTTAAAATGTAACAGCAAAGGATGTTCACTCCAGTGTTACACTGAGAGAGGAGAAAAACCTGATTCAGATCTGGGATGCTGGAATTCAAAGGAAGTGTTGGGGATTTGGGCCAAACCCACTGAAACAGCCTCAGATTTGGGGCTGATCCCTCCTTGCTCTTTTATCCCAGTGGGAATAAAGAGCAGGATCAGCCCCGTGCCAGGCTCCAAATGCTCCAGGTTTGCTGCTCTGGGATCCTGGCTGGAGCTACAGGGCAAACTGGGACCTCTCCAGCTCAAAGATCACCCAGGGCAGGAGGGAAAACCAAACCCAGCTTCCATCCCCTGCCAGGTTGTCCTCAGCACCTCTGCAGCTCGCCATAAAATCATGAGATTTGGAAACACCTCTCAGATCACCGAGTCCATCCCTAGTCCTGCAGCATTTCTTGAGCTGCACCACTGCAAACTGAAGGAAAATGAGAATTTCCAACACTTTTTGGCTTCAACTTCCCCACCAAGGACCCTGCCCCAAGCCCGGGTACCTCCAGCCGCAGCCAAGTTGTGGAAAGCCCCTGGGAGGACCTGGAAAAGTCCTGGAAAGGACTTTAGGACCTGAAAAGTCCTAAAGGATGTGGGACTGCCACCTCGGCAGCAATGTGGATTTGCTCCAGCATCCCCCAGAAGGAGCCAGCCCCGAGATAAAGGAACTTGTTGACTTTTAACACCACCTGGGAGCGGGGAGGAGGGGAAGGAAGCAGAGCAACAAACCCAGAGGAGGAGGAGGAGGAGGAGGAGGAGGAAAACAAGAGGTTTACAGCCTGCCTTGAAAAGCCCTATAAAAAAAANAAAAAAGAGAATAAATAAAAAAAAAAGGGAAAAAAAAAGAAAAAAGAGTGACATTCTTGGCTCCCCTCACACCTATTAGCTTAGGAAATGGTGCCCTGGGAGCTGACTGAGACCAAAGGCAGGGGACCTGTTAGCAGGTACTTGAGAGAGGGGCTGGAGCCGGAGGGGGCTGCAGGCGTGAGAAGCCCCCGCACCTCCCTCATTCTGCTCCCCTAATGACCATATAAAAGGCTCGGGGGCAATCAGCCCCGCACAAACCCCCCGGCCATCACGGGGAGCACCCCGGAGGGACGGCGTTCCTGCATATCCATCCCTGCCGAGCTGTTTTCCCAAGGAAAACCGGGATGTGTCACGCTCCAGGTCGGGTAATTTGGCCTTTGATGTCTGCCAGCATCTTCGCCTCTGCATCCCAGATGTGCCAACCCGATCCCGCACGTTTTGTAGCAAAATTGCTCTTGTTTTCCTCCAGAATCACAGAATGGTTTGGGTTGTAAGACCTGAATATTTTCTATTCCAGTGTTTGTTTTTTTTTTTCATAGGAAACTTGACTCTGAACTCTTCCCATGTGCTGTTTCTAAGGTTGAGATGACATCCAGAGGTATCTTCAACCTGCAAGACTGTGCCTACAAAAATCCCCAACAAAATAAGGAGAAAATAAAAGGAACTAAAAATGAAAAAGAGCAGCTCTCGTCTCCAGTCCCAACACGCAGGGAGCATCCACAGAGGCTCTGATTTCAAAAGAAAGGGGTCCTGCTTCCTGAGCCATTCCTACCTTCTGCCACGACAGCCTCAGTGATTACTGAAGCCACATCAGGATATCCCCATGATAAATCACCCACTCCTGGCTGCCTAAATGATTCTGCCTTCCCCAAAACCATAGGCATGGAGCTCAGGAGCTGCAGGGGAACACTGCCTTCATCACCCACCCACCCACCCAGGGAGGGAGTTCCTCCTGGTCCCAGGGCCCTCACAGCCCCACCAGGACATCAGGGAACCTTTCTGGGCTGAGGGAGTGTTGGGTTAAGCCCTTTCCTGACCCACAGTTGGGGCAGCTGAGAGGTGTTTTAAAAACTTTCATTCCATTTTCAGTCTCATGTGAAGGGTGAGACAATACAGATGTTATAATTCACACCATTGGTGCCTCAGGTTTTAGCTTTTATATNTTCATCTTGGGTGCAGCCCTGTCTGGGTTCTTGTGCTGCCTAAGGTGGATCCGTTGAGGCCTCAAAATAAATCCCTGCTTTATTCTTTAGCTCTGTCCAGTCTCTGTTCTAGGTCAGCCTTCACAAGGCATCACCATTACTATTAGAAGCCAACTATTTCCTAATTACAATACATTATAAGCATTTCTTGGCCTATCAGCTTTAGCCACACCATGCTGTAAATGCCTCAAGCCAATCATCTAAAATTACCCCTCATGGGTCCTGCTACAGTGCATCTTTCTTAGTTCTATTCCTCCAAAATATATTTGCAAGGCCTTATTTGCAAGGCCATCCTTTGAGACTTGTTTCTAGTTCCATTTCTCTCTCAACAAAGAGAGAGAAATGAAACTAGAAACAAGTTTCAAAGGATGGCCTTTTCTGTCTGTCCTATTTTATGGCATTTCCAAGTCAGCATTTCTCATCTCAAGGTTTGCATACAGATGCACACACTGTGTGAGCCTTCTGCCAGGCTTTGAGAATTCTCTACAAATCCATTTCCTACAAGGGAGCAATCCCAGATCCCATTTTTATAACCAAGTCACCATCTGAGGGTCACTCACCCAAGAAATCCATGCCATGTAATTAATTTATTAATGTTTGGCATTTTGAAACATTATTGTTCCAAATTTTGGAAGGACCTGGAAAAGGAACTCTGCACATGGCTGAGGGGCAAAGAGATGTTGTGGGTCCTTGAAGAACAGCAAAAGATTGTAAAATATCTTTGATGAAGCTTGATGAAGAGGCCAGTCAACCTCAGAAGAATGGGAAGTCTGAATTCCCAGGAGAAGCCACACTTTCACACCCCTCAGTCCCTCCCCACAGTCTCCCAGAGTCACCCCAGGAGAAGAACAGAGCCCTGAGCTGCTCAGGTACATGAATGGCCTTTGCAGAAATGTCTTTGATGTTTCTTCTCTTCACAAGAACAGCTGGAAGTTCAAAGCATTTATCAAAAAGCCAAAAGAATTCCATCACTGCGTAGATCTATGTTAAAAAAAAAAAAAAAGAAAACCAAAAAATTTTAATAGGAGTTGCTGGGAAGGCTTAATCTGATTTTTCTTTCTCACTTGAAATCCCAAGTATGAACTGTATCCTGCTGGTAAAATGGCAAAATGCAGCTCTGAGTTTGGAAAAAGCTTTCCTTGGAAATCTCTGCTGTGCAGGAACAGGGGTTGGATGCTGTTCTGCAGGAGATTTCCTGTCCTCCAAAAGGATGGTACAGAAAAAACCCTCTCAGTGCCCCACATGAGCATTGACAAAACCATTCCAGCTCTGGTCAGATTCTCCCTCTGGAGGGGTTTAAGCTCTTGAGCTGAATTTCACATAACCAAATACCAAGGTTTGAGTTCCCACTGCCTGGAAAAAAATATTTCAGCCAATCTGGAAGAAGGAATAATCCAAATATTTTTGCTGAGATGAAGACCTGCATCTCCCATTCCAAAGATGCAGAAGTCAATGCTAAGCCTGAAACAGCCAGCTCTGGTTTTATTCCTGTTTCTGTGGTCCCCCTACCCAAGATCAGATCTTGAGCAAACATCAAGCCTTACTTTGCATGGATTTATTTTGCTGTTGATGCAGAGGAGGGCTCAGTTTATGATCCCAGGCTTTGCTTCAGCATCTTCTCCCTGGCTGTTTAATGGCACCCCAAACATCACCTGTTTAAATTTTGGACATTTATCCTGGCCAAGAAGATTGTCCCAAATCTTTCTCTTTGCTGGAGGCAAACAGCTGGGCTAGTTTTCTGTTGTGAATTAATGTATTTCTGTTGTGAATTAATGCACTTTTTCATCTCCCACTGCCTGTTTTTGGGCAGATTGAAGAGTCTTTGAGCAGGCAGTGCTCAAGGTTCCCCAAGGCACCTTTTACACCATCCTTTGAAAAACCCACAAGTGCTTCCCAAAGGATGGTGGTGGGAAGCTCTGGAGCAGAAAAAGATGGGAGAGGGGAGGTGGTTTGGGGAATGGAGCCATCACCCCCAAGGACAATGACAGTGTCACCATTGCTTGGCTTTGCAGGACACAGGGTCCAAGGCTCTTCTGGAGGGTCCCAGCTGAGTGTTCTCCTCCCTGCTGAGCCCAGCCAAGGGGAACTGCTCAAACTTTTGCCTCCAGCCCTTGTTCCTGGGCCTGATGTCTCGTTTCTGACCCCAAAAAAACACCTCCTAATGGGACTCCTCACTGTTTCCTTCCTGTTTTGCAGCTGCTGTTTGCTAGTCCTCAGGCAGATCTCAGGAAAAATCACTTGGTGGGTCTTGTGCAAGGACAGGGGAGAAAAAAATCCCCAGCCCATAAATAAATAAAAAAGGAAGTATAAAAGGCAAGACTTTCTCAAAGCAATGGCTTGCAGCTAAGCATTTTCAGTCACCTCCACTGACCAGACAGGTTATTCAGAGTAATTCCAGCCCTGGAGATGACATTTGACATGACATGTACATGAGATGTATCATTTAGGTCACTGTGCTAAAGCACCAGACACCCCCCCCCTTCCTCCTCCTCCCCTTCTCTGTGCCCCTCGGGGAATCTCAGAGTTCAGGGTCTTTAAAGCTGAATTCCCTGCACAAGAGTTCAGCACCTTTCAACCTTTCCAGACCTATTACAGGAAGAAAACTGAGTGGAAGGAGTGTGGAGGGCAGGAGGGAGGGTCGGGGGTTGTTTCAAGGCAGGTTATTTACAGGCAGGCTTGGAAGCTGAAGAGAAAAGAGGCTTTTTGCATTGGTTGGAAGGGAGATAAAAGTCCCTGGGATGGTTCATTTCCATGGCTGGTGGCAGAGCATAGGCTCTTCCTAATAACCTTATAAATGCACCTTTAATTCTGCAATAATCTCTGCATAATTGGGAGATAAAGGCAGCAGAGTGGGGTATCACCATGGGACACTGGTTTAAAATTAAGAATAAAGATATCAGGGGGAGAAAAGCAGCACAGTCTATCCAGCCATGATCAACTGACTCACGTTTGGGATGAGTTTGTGCCATTTGGTCTGGCACTGAACAGAAGTTTGGGATGGGGAGGAGCTCGTGGAGTCTCAGACAAAGCCCTGTGCATGATCAGATCAGCTGCTCCTACCAGAGCCTGCCATAGGAGGATGACCCATCCATGAAAATCCATTGGGATTCATATTTTACTTTCTTTTCTTTCCCTGCACATGTTCATGTAGTTCTCTAAACCTCTCAGCTCAGAGGAATGGATAAAACTATTGGCAAATTAAGGATACGGGATCAATTCACAGGACCACGCTTCCCACACAGGGAAATGGTGGAATTATCATCCCTGGAGATGCTCAAAAATCGTCTGGGTGTGGCACTTGTGGACATGGTTTAGTGGTGGCCTTGGCAGTGCTGGATTAACAATTGGATTTGATGACCTTAGAGGCCTTTTCCAACCACAGCAATTCCATGATTCCATGAAACAGGAATGGTTCAGAAGCTGCAGGGAGGCAGATGGGACATCGTGGTGGACAAACATTCCCTTGTCCCACCAGGAAAGACTTTCTAGGCCCCTCTGTGGTTACATTTGCAAGGAGCACATGGACAGGGACAAGGAGATGGAGCTGGAGGGGGAGTGAAGGTATTGCTCAGGTGTCACCTATGTGGTGTTGATGTCACCTCCAAAGCATGGAATGTCTGCCTGGCACTGCTTGGGAGCCTCAAGAGGTGACAGCGAAGGAGCAGAGACCAGGATGGACCTTCTAGGAAGTGTGTCCACCTGTCCTGCAGGGGCAAAACAAGCCAGGGCCTTCCAAAAGCAGTTCCAAGTATGGCTCCATCCAAGGATTTTGAGGATGGAGTCAGGAGGGGTTTCACAGTGGCTGTGCTGCATCACAGGTCCTTGTTGCTCCCCGCTGCAGGCTCTCAGGGTGCTATGGGATGCACCTTCAGGCCATGAATGACTCCTGAAGTTCTCCTGAAGCTCTGAGAGCAGAAGGAAACAGTCATTGCAGGCACACAACGAATTTTTTGGGAAGTTGGGTTATCTTGATACAACCCTTCCAGAGTGACCTTTTTAAGAAGTTCCTTCACCTTGTCAGAGACCAGTGAGGTCTGGGCAGGTGGTGGTGGCAGAGATGACCCAGACATGGGTCCACTGCACCTTGGAGAGGTTCCCACACAAGGGACAAGTGTCTCCATCCATGTCTCTTTTCCCAGGGTCTGTCCAACTCCATAGGGCTTAAACCAGGAAACATTCTCCCACTATCCTCGTGGTTGGCTCATCCTGCAGGCTTCACTCCCTCCACAGACCCAGCTGTGGGACGCAGACCTCTGGTAACTGTGTCCCAAGTTCTCCAAAAACAGAACATTCCCTGCTCCATGGTATTACACATCCTAATTTTGGCCACACAAGCTGTTCTCACACTTGCATTCAGTGTCACAAATGTCCTGACCAATATCCAGGGCTCATTCTCTAAAACTTCAGGTCTTGTTTGGGCTGTTTGGGTCTGAAGCTCCCTATTCTCACCAGGTTTTTATTGCTTCTTGTGGATGAGTTATTCCACATTGATTGTGATCAACTTTGAGCCTGGAGAGAGACTCAAATCCTGGATGCTGAATTTCATGGACTGACAGTGGAGACCATAGCACCATCCATGGACAGTTTGCACCTTGGAAGTTTAACCAAGATCAGCAAGACCTCTGCCAAGTGGACCACATGTTTTGGAAGGGAACATCCCTGAGTTTGTCAAAAGTTGGAAATTAATTAAAACAATCTGCTGTTGTTCAGCTGTAGTTTGAGATTTAATAGTGACAATTGGCCATGTTGGCTTTGTTCAATTAAGGAGAATTAATCCATTAATTTCATCCCATCTGAAGGGCATAGAAGCATCCTTAGCGTTGCCTGCTTCTAGCAACTGGATATAAAAAGAGAGTGAGGAGCCCTGTTTGACATTAAATGTTTTGACAGCTCAAGATGGGTAAAATTATTCTGTGGCAAAGTTTCTGGAACAGCAGGTTCCCTTTGCAAGACATTTGATATTTTGTGGCTTCACCCCACATTTTTCTTGCTCTGTGCTAAATGTATCCTCAGTCAGTATTTTTCTGTCCCTCTCTTTCCAATGACCACAGGAGCAAAGCACTCACTGCTTCCCCTTCTTATTTCCATAAAGCCTTGTAAAAAAAGGGTTCTCAGTGTCAGGTGGATAAAAAATACGTAAACATAAGCCTGAAACTCTTTGAATGCTCTGTGCTAGAAATGGGTACAACTTCCTTTGGATGTAACTCCTTGGGTATCAAAAATTTGTGTTCTCACATAATAATTTCACCTATGCCTTCTACTTAAAGGAGAAAAATCTAATTTTGGTCATTAGATTCACAGCTTACATTTCATTTCTTTTTGCTTCCTTTGAGACCCTGGACATCTTCTCTTCATGTCCTCCTACAGCAGTGCTTGCACCAGTTGTGTTTTCCAAAGCTCACCCAGACCCTTTGGAGGCCTTTTGCTGACCACTGGGCTTGGAGGCAGGTAGGGAACATCTGTGTTGCATCAAAAAATAGCAGTATGGAACAAAAAAAAAAACCCAATCATGAAGCATTTCTCTCCCAGCCCCCCACCCCACCTTGTCCCAACCCATCTGCCAGATATAAAAGAGCATCCATAATCTAATTAATCTGAGCGTTGCCTGTCACGGCTGGAAGGCAATTTTGAAAGACTATCGCCCTGTGTTTTACTCCAAAAGTTAATCTCCTCAAAGCACGGGGACTTCCCACTCCCCCCAGCCCCACAGCCCTTCATCTTTCCCCTGAACCAGTGGCTGGGTGGCTGGATGGAGGAATGTGGAAGAGGGAGGTGTCCCCTCCTCCTCTTCCACGATACAAAAGATGATTTGTGAGAGGAGCTGCTGCTCACCCCACACTTCTCCCACCCCAGGAGGACCTACAGCTCCCCAGCCTCACTCTGTGCCCAACCAATTACCCTATCTCTTCCATCATCCAAGTCTCTGCTCCTTCTTCTTCCCTCTCCCTCTCCCCCTTTTTTTTTTCTTTTTGGGTGAAGATTAAAAGATCTCACATGCTTGGAGAGAAGAAAGAGCCTCCAGTCCATCTCCACCTTGTCAATTAGAAGCAAGGGGCTGGGAAGGGTTGCACACTGTTATTGACTCAAGCATTTTGGAAAGGTCATCTTCAAGGTCTGAACCTTTCCTTTGCCACCCCAAGCTCACCTGGGCCCATTAGGGAGGAATTCCTGGTCCGTCCTGTATTTCATTTTGGGCCCACTGGCACTTCTGAGGGCTAATAGACAAGGTGGAGAGGGAGGAGGTGGGATGGGGGCACCAAGGGGAAAATGAAGACAGGTGAGGGGAAAGAGAAGTCATTGAGAGACTTCAAAGTAGAACAAAGACCCATCCAGATGTGAATAATTGCTAGGTCAGCACGTTAATCACAGGCAAGGGCTCCACTGCAAGACATCCCTGGTCGCTTCACGGGGCAAGGAGGGGAGGGGGGGAACAGACAAAAAGGCAGAGAAATAGAAACAAAGCTTTGATACAGCGAAGAGCAAGCCTGAGAAAAACATTTTCCAGGTGATTATGTGAATAATGAGCCAACCTGTGTTTTATGAAGGGCACAGGCAGCCTGTAATTGCAGAGGAGATGCAGCTCAGGGGGCAGCGATGGACACACCACCCTCTCACACAGCCCAACAAAAGCCCCATCTCCCCACCTGACAGAGCATTTCCTGCCCTGACCAACACAATTCCTGGGCTTTCAGATCTCAGCATGGTGGGAGGGAACGATTAGGGTTTTGTTCTTGTGCCTTTGAGTGAATTATGACTCCAACAGCCTCTAACCAAAGGTTGAGAAGATGCTGGCTCGTCATCTTTGCTTTCTCTTTTTTTTTCCTTTTTCCCAATCCCGTGTTCCCGTGCCACAACACCAGCTGTGTTTATCTTGGAAAGGTCTTTCTTCTAAATCAAGCCACAAGGTTTCACTCACTGCAGACAAAACACCTTCCCACGTGGCTCTTTGCTGTGTAAATAAACATCCAGCATCTAAACAGCTCCAGGAGATGCCACACTGCTGACGTTTGCATGTTCTCTTATTATAAAAGGAGTTTCTTATTGCAATTGCAATATTATTTCAGGGCAGCAGCTGGTATCTCTTCTTCCTTGTGCTCATTTTTCAATTGGTGGTTTTTGTTAAAAAAAAAAAATCTTCTTTTTATCCAATATTCTTATTATAATATCTGACCCCTTTCCCAAATTAAATGATGTGGGATCTGTGCAGAACTCTGATCCACAAAATCTATGAAGTCCCTGGATTTGGAAGGAATTTGGATTTGTAAATGAAGGGTAGAGACTCCTCTTGAAGCGATTTTCTTTTAATGTAATTTGGGAGGTGCTGTGAGATACTCATTGGGAATGCAGACGCCAGGGAGCTACAAAATCTGGAGTCAAGAATAAACAGAAAAGAGAGAAGTTCCTGACTTTAAAAGTGTTTCTTGATTAAGCAATGTGTAAGTGAACAGAGTTAATGGTTTAGTTCTGGAGACACAATTTTAATAAGATGTAGACAAGCTGGAAAAGGATAGAGAAAGGAAAATTCTAACTTACCTAGGAAAAAAAATTAACTATAAGGAAGGTTAGAAGAGATTTTGATCTGGAAAAGAGGAGGCTGAAAATGAGAAGCAGAGCCCCTCACTCAACAGAGGGTTTAAGGACAAATGTCTGCCCCAAACACCTTGACTTTTGATGGAAGACAATTATTGATAAAAAATGTTTCTTCCATAAAATCCTTGACAGTTCTCAGTCATGTCCTTTCCATGACCAAGAGCTTTGTAGGATCTCCACAGGACAATGAAGAACATGATATCTGCTCAGATAAATAAACTCAAATCATGCCATACTTAAAAATAAATGTTGGAAGCATAGGAAGCCTCAGGGGGGAAAGACCTGAAACAACATTTCAGTCCCTACATGAATTTATAAGGGCAGTGAAAAAGCTGGGATTTCAGGCTGTTCAGAATGGTGAGGAAAGGACACCGTGGACACTGATTATCCATGGAGATCAGTACCACACTCTTCTTCTCACATGAGCTTTTCTGTCCTCTTTGCAGAGAGTTTCTTGCTCAGCTGCCAGAACCTGGGGAGGATTCCGTTCTTGCCCATCCATCCCACCGCTGGGTTAATTGTGAAGAGTTCCTCATCAGAATTCCCAGAGAATGCAATAATCTCCCTCTGTGGCTGAGCCTGGAGAGATGGGGCCGTGCCAGTCGTGGCTCAGAGGTGCTGTTTGGCTTTGGCACCACCACTGCCTCATAAACACCTCTCTGGCCTCCGCCTCATCAACATCTCATAAACAACTCCTTGGCTTGCTGTGGGTCTCCAAATTAGTGTTTATAGCCATGCAGAGAGCAAGCTGTTTGCATAAGTAATCCTGAAGCAAATCTTGCCTTCTCAGCCAAAAAAAAAAAAAAAAGGAAAATTGCTCAGCTGCATCTCCTGATCTGCTGCGCGTGCACGGGGGACATCGGTGCCACCAGCTCGAGGGGACAATGCTCTGTTCCTGCAAACCAGGCTCTGATTCCTCCACTTAAGGAATATATTTCATTTCCTAGGTTGATCTGTGGATTCCAGGAGCCTGGGAATAATGAAATCCTACAGAGCTGAACAAGCCTGGTATTCAAGCTGGCACAAGCCAGAAGGGTGCAGGCAGAGGGATGGGATTCGTTGCAGCTCACCTCAGATGTGAGCTGCTCACACAAGAGCCCTCCCAGGGTCAACAGGGAGCAATAAGAGTTAGAGAATCCTTTATCTGGTTCATCTTAGATGGTTGTGCTTGGGCAGATAAACCCTAAACAGCATTGGAGAAAAAGGAAGAGAAATCCAGAAATGTAGAAGCAGAGATTGCAACACTCAGGGGACAGAGGGACAAAGTTTGGGATCCCTTTCACTGCAGCAGAGCTGTTTGACTGTGTGAAGGTTTTCCTTGAGCAGGTCTCAGCTCCCTGAGTTCCTGTGATGATAAAAACTTCATTAAGAATAGTCCAGCTGCTGCCATGTGTTGGTTGAAGTGTCATTCTTGGATCCCCCAAGGAAACTGCAATTCAAAAACTCAGAACATGCAGTCCTTATCTAATTTTCATTATTTCCACCTGCTTGGTGCAGTCAGTGTTGCCATTTGTGAGTCTGAAAACAATTCCCTGACAGCTTTTGGGATATCCTTGCCCTGCCCAGCTGTACTCAGGGCAATGCTGTGTCCTTCCTCCCCCTCTCTCCATCACCTTCCTCACAAGGTAAGAACTGCCCCTCTTCAGTTGCACAAAAAAAAGGCATGGATTTGAGGATTATTCATGTTTGATTGAATTTTTAGCCTGGCACTGATTGACCCTATCCAGTGGCTGGCTCAGTTTGGGAGCCTGAGGAAGGCATTGTGGATGCAGCTGCTCTATTTTCAGGGAAAATGAGTTTTGATGCCAGCCAGGCGGTTGCAGTTGTCCACATGACTGAAGACCAGCCCTTTGCCCATGCACAAATGCAGAGTTTAAGCTCCTGCACAAAACCAAGCACCATGGAGACTTCATTTCATTGAGAATTGAGATGCTGCTAGAAAACAAGAGTTTAAAATGGCAACATAAATCAGCTTCCAGTCACCTGTGGCTCATGGACCTCTTAGCCACGGTGGTACTTTCATCCACCACCTGCCTGCCAGTTGTGTTCCAACACCAACACAATATTTCTCAGGAATATTTATCAGTTTGGGGTTTCAGAAGCAGGAGAAACCGTGGCTAAAGGGAGGGGAAGTTCATCTCCAGAGATCAGTCGAGGTGAGGGGGTAGCTCAAATCAAGCTGTGCTTATTTATTCCTGTTCTGGAGGAAAGTCAAGGAAAAGCTCAGGAAGGCCTGAAGTGAGATAATGTGGTGTATGAGTGCCTCAGTTTGGGAGGGATTCATGACAAAGTAGAAATGCTGCTCTTTTCCAGCTCATTTTTGATGCTCTTCCAGCTTTTAGTGCAGCCATCACTGTTTCATCAAGCCACCAAGTCAAATAACTTGGATTTTTTTAACTTGCAATCCCAACAAAGCACCCAGGGCTGCAGTGTCACAGAATGTCCTGAGCTGGACAAGGACCCACAAGGACCATTGAATCCAACTCCTGGCCCTGCACAGAACAACTCCAAAGCTCCCAGCACATGCCTGATGCTCCTGGAATTGTCAGGTTTGATGCCACAGGGAAATCTGTTTTCCCTGGGAAGTCTGTTCCAGCCTGGGCAACATTGACTCAGCAGCTTTGTCCTCAGCAAGAAAATAAAAAACTGTGTGTAAAATTATGAGAACCTATCAAATATATTGTAATTCCACAGCACAGGGTTATTTTTTGTGTTCTTCTTGGAGCTCTGAACATTTCTACAGCCACAGATAATCCTGCTCAGAGGACCTTGGAGAAATCTGCTCCGTGTCTCTGCTCTAAGCAAAATTAGCTCTATTTTAAATATAAAATCCCCTCAAGGATGTCCCTAATTGGCTTGTTCTTATCACAGTCATTCAATTTCTGCAATACAGCATGAAAGGGGTTGTTTTTTCTTTTTTTCTTTTGCTGTCAGAGAGGAAATATGACTCATTATGATGAATTATAGATTCGTGCAATTAATTGTCCTCTCAGAAATTCCAGTTTCTGTGACATCACTTTGTCTGCTCATCACATCCTTCCTTGGAGAAGAGAGTGCTGCATCCCAATCTCTAAAAACCTTCAACCAAAGTCATAAAGGAGGTGAAGGAAATTACAGAAGGACATGAGGATTTTTCTTCCAGTTGGGATGAAATGAAGATTCTGTGGTTACAACTGTCCTGGGGCAGTTCTACTTTTAAAGTCCATCAGGTCACAAATGTCCTTTACAAACACCAGTAATTCTTTTATTCAGTTCAGGTATTTTGAGTTAAAGTCAATTTTCATTTCAATCCTCCCTCTCTCTGCTCATGGGTCAGGCAGAGCTCTGTAAGGATCCTCCTTGGAGACTCTCTTGAGGTGTGGGAGAGAAAGATCTCACCCTTGGTGGGCCACGAGATGGGAAGGGCTCCAGTTCCTGCAGAAAGCTGCCAAACCCCCCTCAGACCCCTTGCCTCTCTGGGACTGCCCAGGGTTTACCTCCATCAGATTTTCAGTGCCCCTTCTTAGTGTTTTTTACCATTTACTACTTTCGAACAAATCCGACCATCTCAAGACCTTTCAAGCAAATTTCCCTTTTCACTGCTTGAGTCTCTCCTTCCTCAGCTTGAGTATTTATCACAATAAACAATTTTCCCTGTTTGCTATAAAATTTAAGTGCTGTTTCCACAATTCCAGGATCAGTTTAGATCAGGCCATATTCAAAAATTTCCTGTCTTAAACCATAAATTCACAGAACAACCGAGGTCAGAAGAGGCAGAGCTGGGCCTGAGCAGAGGCTTCCATCAGCATCTGAGAGAAAAGCAGGGATCATCATTCCCAGAAGAAAAGACGATTCCAAGGGGGTGCTGATTGTCTCTGAACAGAAATTGTGTGAGCAAATTCAGCCTTGATTAACAAGGCCACCACTCTCCTCACCCCTTCTCACGTCATGTTCTACCTGCACCTCATGGAAAGGAGACATTGCTCCTGAGGGAAATGCTTTTAGGATTGGAAACTGGGTTTGGGGTTCACCTCCTCTTCTGAGATGTTCGCTCCTATTTGGTCACCCAGGGCTCTGCTCAGTGGAGACATCTTTGGATCCCTCCAGATTCATCAGTTTGGATGAACATCTTTGGATCCCTCCAGATTCATCAGTTTGGAGTCTCTCGTGTGTGTGCCGTGGCTTTTTTGTCAACTTTCCTGCCTGTTGTAGGTCCTCCAAGGCATCTCAAAGGGCTCCTTTTGGACAAATCTCATTCTTGTAAAAGTCTCATTTTGGACAAATCCATGTGGTTCCAGGCTCTGTGGTCAGTGGGAAAATCATCTTACCGATAGAGGATGCAGTGAATGATGGAATCATCAGATTGACCCCAGAATGGTTTGGGTTGGAACAGACCTTTGGAGCTCATCTCACCCACCCCCCTGCCATGGGCAGGGACATCTCCAACAGATCAGGCTGCTCAGGGCCTTCTACAAACTGGCCTGGAGTATTTCCAGGAATGGGACATCCACCACCTCCCTGGACAACCTGTTCCAGTGCTCCACAACACTCACAATAAAAACCTCCCACCTTAACCCTAAAATCACCCTCTCAAGGCACTGATCCATCTCCATTGACCACGGAGACAGCTGGAATGAGCAGCTCAGATGAAAAACTTAATTTTCAGGGGGCTGAGCTGAATTCTACCTGCCTGATACCACCTTCAGGAGTGGCAGCTGGCTCGATTAGGGCTGCAACCACAAGCGTCTGGTTCTGCAAACTTGCTCTGGGGTATTTGCGTGTCCCTTCTCGCTCCCCTGCCCCGGGGGCAGCAACACTTCCTTTGTTGTCTCCTGTGTCTTATTTAGGCTCAGAGCTCTCTCCGGGGCAGGGACTCTCCTTTGGAGCACCTCACCCCGCAGGACTCGGATCATGGCTGAGCCTCTCGCTGCAGGAGTAAATAATAATAACATGCATTAGCTGCTAAGTAGGGGAATTAGGGGTTAGCTTATGTGTAAGCACCGTGCATGCTGTAATGATGTCCTCGTGCTTAATGCAACTGGATCCTTCCATTATTAAAGCAGCAGGAGAACTGATGTTTGATCTACAGGGCTAATTCTAGTTTTTGGAGACATCAAACAGCTGCTTTTCTTTTCTCTCTTGTCTTTTTTTTTTTTTTTTTCCCTTGGCAAATGCGCATGTTATAAGCAAATCTGAAATTACCAGGTTCACAAGTTGAGTTTCATGCAGAGAAATGTTTACTTTGATGCCAGAGGACCTGGCTCATTTCCATTTACAGTAAATGAGGAAGAAAATTGATTTGCAGCAGCAGGAGGGGTGTCAAACCTTTATTGCTGCTCAGGACATGTATGCACTGCTAACCAGGAAGATAATTAACCTAAATTAACCTTCTGCCTTGAGATGAGTCATAGTTTGGGGAGGGGGGAGGTGGGAAGCGGGGGTGGAGAGGGTGTAGGGAGGGGAACAGTGCTGTAGAGCTGTATGGACATGTCCTGTGCATTTCCAAGCAAAAATGATGGGCCCATGCAGCAACTGATTAGATTTAAATGGAAATTCTCGATGGGCATGGAGGAATTAAAAAAAAACCTGATGTTTAAATTAGGGCTGGACTGTGAATTGCATAAGTTGTGGCTGTAAAGTGGGGCAGAAAAGTGCATTTCCAGGTGCTGCTGAGCCAGGAAATAGCAAGTTCATGTCTTTGACCTGCCATTACTTACTGGCCTCATCTGAAGATCTGCAGCTCTTATCCAAGGGTGGAGGAGCTACCAGGAGTGGGAGTCTCTGCTCCAGACTGCTTGGATGAGGTGGCTCCCAGGTGGATGTCAAGGCAAGACCCATGATGCTGTTATCCACCTGCCCAGTTAATGAAATCTGAATTTCGTTATTAATTCAAAATAAATAACCATGTAACCATTCCAGGCAGTTATGGGTGATGGAGGTGGAAAACTGGCTCTGGTTCAGTTTTGTTTGAAGTAAGAGTCTAAAATCTGGATCCTTCATTTAGTGGTGTTTGAACGTTCTAGATCCAAACAGATCCAGCAGCCAATGCTCAATTTCCTGGGAAATCAATCACCAAAACTGACCTCTTATGATGGAATCATTAAGGTTGGAAAAGACCTCCAGGATGCCCCAAAGCTGTTCCTTGGTCACTCCAACCTCCTCCAGGGCCAGCAGTAGGTGGGGTTGGAATCTCCTTTATGTGGATCCAGGCCCTGGACATCATTTGGGTCAGGGAACTGCTGAGCTACTGCTTCCCACTTCCTCCACCAGAGAATCACCAACACCTCCAAAATCATTGATCCCAACATCAACCCAGCACTACCAAAGCCACCACTATCCCATGTCCCCAAGTGTCATATCCACATGTTTTTTAAATCCCTCCATGGATGGTGACTCAACCACTTCCCAAGAAAACCAGGCAAATTCAGACAAAGCCAAAGCTGGATTTCTTATATTTAGGGTTTTTTTGAGGTTTTTTTTTTTTAATGGAACCTAAGGATTTCAGATGCCCAAATGCCTTTGACATAAAAACAATCCTTTACAAATGCCAGTAATTCTTTAATTCAGTTTAGGTATTTCGAGATAGTAAATTTTAATTTTAAACCTCCCTCTCTCTGCTCATGGGTCAGGCAGAGCTTTGTAAGAATCCTACTTGGAGGCACTCTTGAAGTGTGAGAGGGAAAGATCTCATCCTTCCACGAGATGGAAAAGGCTCCAGTTCCTGCAATTCCTGCAGCTCTGTAGGAAATCAGAGTCCTGGGATGGAGGCAGAAATCCCTGCAGAGAGGTCACTCATGCAGAGGGGTCTTGTCCTGACTCCATAAGGATGGGTGTCCTGCTGAGATTCCATGGGAACAGCTCTGAACCTGTGCCCACAGCTCTGCACACCCCACACACCCTCCAAATCACCCCACACACCTCTAAATCACCCCAACACACACCTCCAAATCACCCCACATTCACCATCTCTACTCCCCACCTCCTGGGAGAACCTCCATTCCAGTGAGACTGTGCAGAGCCCATCCCAAATTAATCCTCATTTCCTCCACCCATTTCACAATTTCCCCCTTCAGAGGCAGAATCCAGGATATTGGGCTGAAAACTCCTCTTTCAGGGAAACAAATCCCAGGCCAGAGGCATCCAGGCCAAGAAAGGGATGGGCAAAGCTGGCCCAGGAGCCTTTCTGCTCAGCCTGGAGACCACAGAAAGTCTCAGCTCCCACCTGAGGGACAGGTGACCTGTGTGGATCC
The DNA here is from genome assembly GCA_013400575.1 of Peucedramus taeniatus. Classification (NCBI taxonomy): domain Eukaryota; kingdom Metazoa; phylum Chordata; class Aves; order Passeriformes; family Fringillidae; genus Peucedramus; species Peucedramus taeniatus. The sequence goes on along the minus strand of WBNO01032065.1, from coordinate 53,003 downwards.
CGTGTGTTCTCCATCCTCCCCCTGGAATGGTGGAGATAATCCAGGTGTGAGGATGCAGACACTGCACGGTGATGAGGAGTGGGTCAATACCTCAACATCATGACCAGTCAAGCCTCCACTTCTTCTCTCTCCCTCATCTGTGAAGGGGAGAAGTTATCAGTGACCCGACACAGTTTTGACTCATCCCAGGTCTATTTGTGAGAGAATTTATGATGATTTAAAAAAAATGTTCTTGGGGAGGGGGAACATCTCAAAAAGTCAAACCTTGATTTTGTTTTCACTAGGTGTTTCTTGCCTTTAAACAAAATCAAACATTAAGCAATTAAAATCATCCAAAGCTTAGAAGAGGCACAAAATGGGCCTTTCTGGAGCCAAGCACAGCATTCCACTCATCTCGAGGCAAAATGGTTTTGACATTTTTTGGTTCTCTGAACAATTTGGGAACCCAGTGAACCAAAAAAGCAGCAGTTGTGTGCACCACCCTCCACCTGGCCGGCACAAACACCAACAGCTCAGAAACCTGATGTGGGAGCAAATGCATCCTGCACCTCTGGGGGATTGCATCCAAACGTATTGGCTCTCAGCAGGGATTTTGGGATTTTAGACCACATAGGCCACCCCTCATCTCCCCCATTAAGTTTTTGAGCTCAGTTTTGGCTAAGTCCAGCAACAATTTAGCAGTCCGGTTGACGGAAGTCCCTCCACACCCTGGTGGATCCATGCAGGACCTGCAAGAAAAGTGCTGCCTCCCCTTCCCGAGCCCAAACCGGGGTCTCCCCTCCTCCAGAGACAAACAGGATTTCTTTTGAAGTCTGAGTGTCTGTTCCTGGGCCAATAAAGTGCCTCATTTTCCCAGCAAGAAGGTAAAGGTGGTGAAAGGTGTTACAAGCACCTCCTTGTGAAGTGCAATTAGCAGCTGGGTGAAGGGGGGAAGTGTTGGCACAACAAGGGGAGGCGATGGCTGTCTCACCTCGCTTGGGATGGGCCAGATGGGCCAGGCAGGAGCCCAAACACCAGTGCTGGAGACAGTCTGGCACGCCAGCCCCGGCCACTGGAGCCCTCCAGGGAGGCTCCAGAGGGGTTTCCTTGCTCCATATCTCATCCTGCTGGTGACACTTGGAGAGGGTTGGATGAGCGGAAGGGAAGTGGAGCTGCGGAAGGGAAGAGGATTCAGCGAATCAGAAATTTGGACTCAGAAAACAGAAACCATGATAATCTTCTGTAGCTCTGTTGGATATAAAAATTGGCCATACAACCAGCCCCAAACACATCTACACCTACAGGAAAACACATCCTTCACAGACAGTAAGACCCTGTTGTTTGAGGTCTTTCTTGACTCCTCTGTTCTCTCCAAAGGATGTGGCTGTGGAGGGAAACAGCTCAGAGTCAGAAACAGGGAGGATTCAGAACAGAGGGGGAAAGTGTGGCTGCTGTGAGAAAAAGGACATGGAAATGTAACTCTGTCAAAGATAGTCCAGGCAATTTTCCAAGGCAGCAATGTTTCTCTGAAAAAAAAAACAGGGAGTGACAGGAAAATGGAGGAGCAGTGGAACTTCATAATGTTGTTCCTGGTGTCTAATGCTCCCAAAATGATCCACACAAGGTTCTCCCTGGAGATGGTGGCAGTTTTGGTGTAGACTTGGTGACAGACCCTAAGGAACACAATCTGCTGGGACTGCTGCTGTTGCCTCCATCAGATCCCAGTTAAATGAAATCAGTCTCAAGCAAACAGGAGAACCCAAGGACATCCCTAAGGTCAAACCACAATCACAGCTTTAAACCTAAACCCAGCTCAGTGCACCAACCACCATCACATCTACACAGTAACCCCTACACCAGGCTGCCAGCTGAGGAGAAAATGCCCATTTTTGGGACTCAGGTGGATCAAACATTCAAGAAATCTGGGGTTTGCACATCTGCTTTTATCAGCAGACACTTCACTTGTACAAACACATCCAGTCCAAGGGCAAGGCGAGCCCTCTCCAATATTAAGCCACTAAAAGACAGGGGAATAGGTTAAGGACTGGCTAGCAGCCAATGAGGTTTGCAAAACAGTGGAATCTAATAAAAATAATTGAAATATTTAAAGGCAGTTGCTTCACTTTATAAAGAAGCACCTGCAATGATTACCCAAAACATTTGCAGGTGGAAAAAGGGCTGAGCACGTCATTGGTGTTAATATCATTTATGCTCAGAGGGCAAATTAGGCATTGTAATTGTCAGGAACCATTGGAGCTGTTTCAATAATGGGATGAGTCTGATAATGAGGGATGATTCCTTTAGATCACCTTCAGTGTGTAACAGTGCAAAGCCAAGGCTTGGGTCTATTAAAAACCTGACATCAAGGTGAAAGGTGTTCTCTGCAGTGTGTCCCAGGATCATTTACCTGTGGGAGAGGTTTCACAGCAACTTCTGTGAGCCAGAGAGAAGTTTGATAAGAGGATCCATATTTACCCCTGGAAGAATTTCCCACCAAGGTTGTTGACATAAAAACCAAGAAAGAAAGAAGGATAAATGAGAGAAACCTGCAACTACCTGTTCCAATGAGCACTTTATCTCTCGTGACCAACGAGTAAAGTGTAAACTTTTGAGTTTTGTAAGAATGTATAAAAAGCATCCATGCTAGAATAAAAACAGTTTGAAGCCTTCTGGAAATGGAGTGTGTTGCTTTGTATTGTCTCTGACTCAACTATAACATTTACCTGCTTCAGCCTGTGCCTGTCTGGAGAAAACAGAGGCTATTTCACCTGAAATCCCTCCAGACAATCCAGCTGATGCAGCTCAGTGCATTTCCACTGACTTCTGCAGGAGGCTGCCATTCCATCCCAGCTGAGCATTTGGCCTTCTGGATTTTGGTTTGGGTGCTGCTCCAGCACATCCCAGTGCCTGGATCCTGGAGCACAAAGGTGTCACTTCAAAGAACAAACAAAGGGTAGAGATGCACAAGGAAGGGGACTTGTACATCCACATCTTTTTATCCAAGTGGAGCCACACGAGCAGCCAGGCCCCAGCCATGGCATCAGCCTGCCACCAAACATCTTGGAAACAGAATCACCTGTTCTCTTTAAAAATAGGTTTATTTAAGCACACACCCCACCCCACTCTCCTGGGTTGCCAGTAGGACATAGCCACCCCTCTAGACCTGATACAAAATCCACTCATTTCCATGGAAAGACACTTTATTTCCCATAAAATTTACTCTAAGCACTATTAAAATTCATTTCAGGAGTTGGCAAGTAGGAGGGGTGACCCTCTGCTTGTGTCACCAGGCAGCTTCTTGGCATCAAAATACAAAGGCACTGAAGAGCCTGGGGCACAGCAAATTGTGAGCCCAGTTTGTGCCATCCCAGAGCCAAATGAGATAGGAAGTAAAATATGGAAGAGGACAGTCAGATGTTGTTTGATGCCTTGCTACCATTTTTTAAAAATCCTGTTCTACAGATGGTGCCATGGGTGTTTTCCATCCCAGGAGAAAGACACCTGGAGGGGAATATTCCTTGTCCTGAGGAGCACTTCAGCCTTTATAGAGGATTCACAAATTTAGAAAAGACTTTTCACACAGAAGCTGGAGAGGGCACTGTACAGACATCATCTGGCCAAATACAAACATGAAATAAAACCTTCTGGGTCTTTTTTCTGGCCCTCATGGACTCCTTTGAGGGACCATGGAGACCTGGGTGGTACCATCAGTACAACTCATCTCACCCTAAAGCAGGAAAGCTGAACCTCATCCTTAATTCTGGCTCTGAGGATCTAAAAAACTTCAGGGGGGCAAATTGTCCTGCAGGAGGCATAAAAAAGATGAATTCCAGAGTATTTTCATAATGTTGGCCCCAAAACTTAAAGACTTCTTCCAGCTCTGGCAATGGCTGACCAATCAGCTCTGCTGAAGAAGCTCATCACAACATCACCATCATCTGGGATATAACTTCCTTTCCAAGGAGGAGGTGTCCAAGTCCTTCAAGTCCATAAAGACTTTGTGCTGTTGCTCATCACTTTAGCAAATTAATCAATAAGGGTTTCAAAGGTTGTTTAACCTCAATTTAAGGGGACTCAAACCTTTGCCAGGAAGTTTCCCAGAGTAGTGGGGTGAGTGGAAAAGTTGGATTCACCTTTTCCATTGAGGATTTGAGCCTTGGTGCCCACAGGTGGGCACAGATGGACAACTAAGCCAGGTATTCAGCCAGATTTCGTGTGTAGGCATCAACCTTTCCCAGAGACCTGGTCCCAGAGACCAGAGACCTAAATTCCTTCCTAAAGCAAATATCTAAAATTAAATAGATGACTCAGTAGATCAGCAGGGTTAGAAATAAAGAATCATCTTTCAACTTGGAGTGGAATTAATCTACTAGTTATTGAGATAAATTCATTAAATTATAGAATGGTTTGAGTTTGAAGGGACTTTAAAGATCATCTAATTCCAGCCCCCTGCCATGGCAGGGACACCTTCCACTGTCCCAGGTTGCTCCAAGCCCTGTCCAACCTGGCCTTGGACACTTCCAGGGATCCAGGGGCAGCCACAGCTGCTCTGGGTACTCTGTGCCAGGGCCTCACCACCCTTCCAGCCAAGAATTTTTCCCCAATATCCCATCTAAACCTGCTCCCTTTCAGCTTGAAGCTATTCCCATTAATTCTATCCCTACACACCCTTGTAAAATCAATGCTGTTCTTTTTTCCTCAGACAGATTTTGGACTGGTATTTAAAACTTGCCCCTGAAATCACCAGGTGGAGTTATCTTGTATAATGCCAGGGATCACACGATCCTTTGTGTTGTTACCCACTAGTTTTGGGAGTCTGAGAGTATAATTTTTTATTCTTGAACCTTACAGCTCAGAGTCTGTAACTACCCCAAAAATTGCCTTGAAGTGAGGTTGGATTTGCAAAGATCAGCTGGAGAGGAGAGGAGAGGAGAGGAGAGGAGAGGAGAGGAGACAGATGGGTCCAGCTGCTGCAGGAAATTTTGCATCTGAACATTTTCCCTCGTGGCAGGACACAGCACGAGAGAAGCCTGCTCATTCCCAGGAGACACTTGCCTAATTGCACAGAGTCAGCAAGTTGAGGCCTTTGGAATAGTTTTGGATAACATCCCATGCCTCTCACCTTGCACAACCATGCCCAGTGCCCTCCAAAGCCTACTGAAGCCTTCTGCAGCACCAAGGGCTGTTGGACCAGGTTCACAAACCTGAGCACCATTAACAGAAAATCCTACCAATATCAGCACTCTCCACTCACTTACACCTACTTTGCATTTTAAATGCCAGTAAATGCCTGCCCAGGGGAACAGAGAATCAGACCCATCAATGTGGGTATATTTCACCAACCCAGACCCCAGGAATTTTGGAAGTGTACCAGAGTTAAGCATTATTAATGCGTATTGAAAAATAGCTGGAAATCTCCCCAGCATTGTTAAAGAATCATTTAATTATTATTAACTGAGTCACGGAGGGCAGGCAGGCAAGTTTATGAAACCGATACACTGAGTAACTGTGGACTCTGGAGGATGAGCTGGTTCCAGTGCCAAGGTTTGTAATTAAACTGTGGCCCAGGGCCGGGTGCTGATGCATTCAGCAAGTGCCCTCTGCTGGGCTCCCATCCCAGCCAGAGCCTTCCACCTTCTCCCTCTTCCATCCATCCCTCACCCTTCTCCTCTGCAAGGCTGGGTGCACCACGGCATCCTCCCAGCGTGACTTCCAGCCCACTGCCCTTTTGCCAGCAGCCACCTCCCTTTGGGTATTTTAGCAAGAGCAATTATTCAAAGGGAAAAAAAAAAAAAAAAACCAAAAAAAACCCCAAAAACCCAAACCAACAATATGAAGTTACACCCCGTGTCACCGCAGCTTGGTTGGGCTTGAAATGTGGGCGCAGCTCTGGGGAGTTCATTGCCCTTTCCTACCCCATTCCCACCAGGGACTGGGAAATGTCCATCCTCACTGGTTTGTTCTCGATGACTAAAACAGGTGGGGCTCCCTCGGTGAGCAGATATGATGTGAGAGTGCAATTAAACAGCAGAGCTTTCAACACCCAGCTCCCAAGGCCTTATTTAGCTAATTAAGAAAGCCGTGCATTCATTCCCCTGAGGTGTTTCCAGCACCCTCAAGAGCACTGCCAAGGTCAGATTTGCTGCTGACCATTCACAATGGTCTGTGCTGACCATTCACAATTCACAATGCCAAGCCACAAGAGCTTGATTAAAGAGTGTTAGGCTTCCCTAACTGGGACACATAACAGTCCTAGGCCTCTAACTGGTCACCAGGAGTCCAGCTCTCCACTGGCCACTGTCAAGTGAGCTGGTGCTTCTTGCTCCATTCACATTTTCCATCCCCATGGCCAGGTTTGGCTGCCAGGTACTCAAGGCAGGAACGGTCCCTCCGTAGGCCGATGTGTAGGACCCAGCACAGCAAGGCCTCTAGGCATGCTTATAATGCAAACAGAGAGATTAGATCAAGTCTGGCCTCTCTCTCAACGCTGTAGGCAGCAGAAGAGTGGAGTGTTTGCCTCTTATCTGGAGTCTTGGGGGATTGGCCCAACATATTGACATAAACTCCTGCCAATGTCAGTTTACACTAAGGAAAAACGGGTTATAAAATGTGTTGGCTCGGGAGCAAGATCAGAGTCCTGGTAAGGCATCCCCTCTGCAGAGCCCAGAACCTCCCACAGAGAGGAAGGGACCATCCAAGCCACCCAGCTTTGGACCCCAAAATATACGGGGGGCTGTAACTCAGCAAGGCTCCAAGGCCAAGAGGGTGGGACATGGCCTTGGTGGGCCCAGGGTCCTCCAGACACCTGCAGAGCTGTTCAGAGACATGCAGAAAGCAATTCCTGGCAGTCTTGTGGGGAATTCAACACTTAGAGGAGGGAAAGGCAAATTTCGAAGTGATCTCAAGTGAAAAAATGTGTTTTCACACCAAGAATTTTTGTAAGAAAATGGAAGTGCAAGAAAGACTCCACTGAGTCAAACCAGCAGTAAGGGTAGCTCAGGAACCTGTCTGGCAACCCAGGAACAAGAGATGCTCTCCAGGGAGGTCCCTTTGTGCAGTCATTGTCCTCGTGTTGTCCCAGCAGCCACCTCCATCACCCAGGGATGCTGGAGAGTGCCCCTCTGCTGCTTCTCCATCCATGGCTGGGCCTGGTGCCCACAAATTTTTGAACCTTTATTTGCTTTAACAACTTTCTGTAGCAACAGATTCCACGAGTTCACCAATGTTTTGGTTTTTTTTCCACGCTTAAGAATTAAAATTAATGGAATCAATAAAGTTGGAAAAGACCTCTGAGGTCGTTGAGTCCAACTGACCAAATACCTCCATGCCCAGCAAGCAAAGAGTCTCATTCCCACACCCACACCCACGTGCTGGGTGTTTCCAGGGGTCTTGGCTGTCAGGGCTCCCACTGCAGCCCCTGGTGCCTCAGACTGTCACAGAATCATGGAATATTCTCAGTGGGAAGGGATCCACAAGGATTGTCAAATCCAGCTCCTGGCTCCACAAAGGACACCCCAACAACATCCCTGGGAGTGTTGTCCAAATGTTCCTGGAGCTCTGGCAGCCTCAGGGATGGGACCATTCCCTGGGGAGCCTGTTCAGTGCCCCATCCCCCTCAGGGGGAAGAATCTTCTCCTGACTATGGCTTCAAAAGGATCAGGACTGCCCCAAGCCCTGTGAGCAACTCAGCTGAGCCTCTCAGGAGGAGATCCCAGACATCCCAGTGCTCACATGCCTTTTTTTTTTCAATCTCTGTTACCATTAGGAAGTCTCAGGCACAAGCTTAAAAGCTGAGGACATCTAAATGTGGATGCTCAAGTCTGGTGCTCAAACCTACCTGGAAACATATTTAAATTAGAAGAGAGATTTTTGAAATTAAGCCAAATTTGAACATTTTGGTTTTCAGAGGCTATTTTCTGTTTTTAAGTGATGAGATTAACCAAATAATAGGATTAGAGCATAGTTCCATTTGGAAGGGACTCCATCTCTCCTCCAACCACCTGCTCCAAGCAAGGCTGGCTCTGAGGTCAGACCAGGCTGCTTTAAGGAACAAAACACAAAATCTGGAACTAGAAAATTCCAAGCCAAGGTCCAGAGCTAAGAAGCAGCGTGGTTTTGAAGCATGGTTGGTTTGCCAAGGTCCCTGGCAAGAATTTCATCCAGATGTGAGGGAAGGCTGTGGATGAGCACACAACAGCAACACCAGTTAACTGTCCACAACCACAATGACAATGGTCCAGAGGTGAGGCATGGAAAGGAAGGGATCATAACCAAAGCAAATCCTCATAACCACACAAGAAGGAAGAGCAGGTCAGGGGTTAAAGTGAATTAATGACAACCAGGTTTCAGTGAAGAGCAAGACAACCATGTCCTCCAGCCCCTTTGTGCTCCGTGAGGGACAGAGGTAGAAGCTGAGTGGTGTAAATTGGGCCACACACCAGAGAGAGACCTTTAACATTTCAGCAAATAAGGGATGGTAAGGATTCATCCATCACAGGTTGTGTCCCCGGGAGAGGAATTCCCTGCAACCCTCGTCTTACAACAAAGGAGGAACAGATCCAAGTGGTCAAACAGCAGCAGCTTCAACAGGAGAGACTTTACATGAGTCAATATGTGAACTATTCAAGAGTGTTTCTGCTTGCTGATTTAAAATCTACAGCCCTTATCAACAAGGAGAGGGACCATAGTGGCTTTTCTTCAAGGCAGATTAAGAAGGAAAGTAAAAGTAGGTTTTTAAGATAAGAAATAAAACAAGCAAGTTGTTGTATTAAAATAAAACCAGCTTAATGTACAGAGTAAAAAAGATATTTTTTGTCCTAGCTAGAGCTCAGGAGTGGGGAAAATCAATAAGGGAAATAAAGGACTTGAAGAAATATTTATAGTCAGCAGAGTCAAGGTTGAAGAGAAGGCACTTTTCATGTGCAAGCAACAAAGAAACCCTGATGGGAGCATTAATTTGTTACTCCAGGGGAATGGTGGAACCATGGATAATAACCAAGAAAAGCCCTGGGTATTCAATAAAGACCTCAGTTCTGCATTTTGAGAAAAAGCTGCACAAGCTTCTTCTACCACACGCTGCTGATGATCACACTTAGGGCTCTAACCATAAGCAAGGAGATGGTAATCAGCATCTCCCACAGCTAGCCATTAATAAATCTGCAGATTCAGATCATTTACATCCAGGAGGTTTTAAAGAGCTGGCCAAGAAGGCATTGGAGCCTGTTCAAAAGTCTTTGAACCCCAGGGAAGTTCTAGAGGACCAGGAGAAAATGAGTGTTTTGTCGGTGTTTTAAAAGAGGACAACACGGGTTCTAGAGTGCCAGCCTGCCATTAATCCCAGCAAAAAACAATAATAGAATAGCTCATATGAGATTTGTTTATTATGGAATCAAAGGAAGGTAATATAATTGCTGCCAATCAACTTGGGTTTATGAAAAATAGATCTTGTCAAATTAATTTGATGTATTTTGTGATAACAGCACAAGCGTGGTTAATAAGGGGAAGAGTGCTGATGTAATTTTACTTGGATTTTCCTCAAGGCAACTGCCTGGGTACTGCATGATATTTTGATTAAGAAGCTGGAGTCCCAAACATGGCACACATTAAAGGGATTAAAAACCAGCTAACGTAGGTCTCGGAGCGTTCCTCTAAACAAGGGCTCTCTGCCAGATGGGTGTGGTCCAGGGCAGGTCCCACAGGGAACCGTTCCTCAACGCGCATTTTAACATTTTCTCCACGTCCTGGGGAAAAAAAAAATTAAAAAATTGCTGATGACAACACAAGGTTTACTGGATCAGCAGGTAAGGAAGAGGCTGAGGTCAATGGGGTGGAGGAAAAGGACTCCCTTGTTCAGGGGGGTGAAGGCAGGTGAGGGCCAAATGTAAAGGCAGATGAGCTGAAGAGAAGAACGTGGACGTGTTCCTCCTCTTGGGAAGGAGCAGTGCCGGAGAGATTTGGACATCACAGCAGGCAGACATAGGAGGAGAGGCTGAGGGCACTTGGTTTGTTCAACTGGAGCAGGGGAGACTGAGGTCAGACCTCACTGGAAGCTGCAGCTTCTCCAGAGGGGAAATGGAGGCAACGAGGCTGGAGAGGGGCTGGGAACACAAACCCTGTGAGGAACCATTGAGGGAGCTGGGGGTGTTCAGCCTGGAGAAAAGGAGACTCAGGGGTGACCTCATCACTCTGCACAGCTCCTGAAAGGTGCCTGTGCTCAGCTGGCCTTGGGCTCTTTCTCCAGGCAGCACTGACAGAACCAGAGGACACAGCCTCAAGCTGCACCAAGGGAAATATAGGTTCCATATCAGAAAAAAGGTTTTCCACAGAAAGGGTGATAAAGTTCTGGAATGTTCTGCCTGGGGAGGTGGTGGAGTCACCATCCCTGGGTGTGTTTAACAAAGCCTGGATGTGGCACTGGGTGCCAGGGTTGAGTTGAGGTGTTGGGGCTGGGTTGGACTCGATGATCTTGGAGGTCTCTCCCAACCTGGTCATTCTGGGAATTCTGAGAATTCTGATCTCTGCTCCCTGTGACAGGGGACAGGACTCAAGGGAAAGGCTGGAGCTGTGTCAGAGTTTTCCCTGATTTAGTGAACAATTCCTTGGGTGAATAATAATCTGTGAGGAGAACAACAGTGGGATCCATCCCCACACCAGCACAATCCTGGGTAAAGCTCCAGCATTTCTGTTTGAGGATGAGCAGCACTGATTCTGTGGAAAGGAACCAACTCTGAAAGGGTGGATTAAAAGCCTGGGTGCTTTTCCCACAGCAGGAAATGAGACTGGAAGGTAAAATAAAGGAATAAATGCAAGAATTTTGTGTGCATGGGAAGGAGAGAATTGGAAAACCAGAGGGCCTTTGGAAACCCTTTGGAAACAAAAGTCAGAGTTTTCAAAGTAACATCAAATCACCAGAATCAACATAACACCAGAATCATACACTGGTCTGGGTTGGAGGGGACCTTAAAGATGTTCTTGTTCCAAGGTTTAGGTTGGGTATCAGGGAAATTTTCTTCCCCCAGAGGGTGCTGGGCACTGCCCAGGCTCCTCAGTTAATGGTCACAGCTCCAAGGCTGCCAGAGCTCCAGGAGGGTTTGGACAACACTCTCAGGCACAAGGTGGGATTGTTTGGGTTGGACTCATGACCTTTGTGGGCCCCTTCCAACCCAGAACATTCCATGATTCCACGATTCAGCCCAGTCTGCCTGCAACTGGGGTTTATTGGTGAAATCTCCAGTCCTCTTGGATGCTGGGAAGGAGGAAATATTGAATTTTTGGGATGTGCTCATGGCCTCACACTCCTGTGAGAGGCTCAGATTCCCCTGGGTTGCTCCAGCAGGCAGTGGAGGGAGATGTTCTTGCTGGGCAGGATCCAAAGCAGGATATCAGGGGTGGTGAAGGAGGTGCTGAGGGGTCCTGCTAAATCCTCCCACTGCCCAAGCCTGTCCTTCCAGGCTCCAAACTGGGCACAGCTGAATACCAGGAGGAAGAGCCATGAAAAAGTGATGTTAAATCAAAGAGGAGCTGGAGGAGAGTCCCAGGAATGGAGGCAAGGTTGGAAATCATTAGAGGAGCTCAGTCCACCAACTCCATGGACAGAAGGATGGCACTTTGTGAGCCCATGAATTGTCCACTGAATGGATGTTCAGAAATAAAGAGCTCCTCAGTCTGTCACACAAAGGAGTGAGGAGATTTAAACACAAATAAACAAAGTTAGCTACAATCAAACACCAAACACAGCACCTGAACTTGACTGTGTGATGGGGAAAATTTGGCAGAGAGGATGACAATCCACAACACACAGGTTTAGAAGAGACAAATGTTTTATCTAATATAATATGTATTTATATATTATAATGTATAGTCTGTATAATATAGTATTTTCTAGTTCAAGCAGGATTTTTTCCTTCTCTGCCTTTCATTTACACAAGAAGTCTGGGGGAGGAATCCCAGCCCTCCACTGGCTGTTTAAACTCTTTCCCTGAACTGAGGCAGAGGATGAGGAGGAGCTCTGTCCTCTGAGAACCATGGAAGAATCATCACATCAGTCACTCCCAGCCCAATGAGGCTTCCACACAGACACCATCAGATGGGAATTCCTCATGAATTGCCTGGAGAAAGAATTACACCTGTGAAGACCATGATTCCCAGAAATCCTCTCATCCTTTCTGTCAAGGGAAGGCTTTCTTTTCATTCCTCCCATTTTTTTTGACTCCCCCTTTCCAATTGTGTGTTCACATAAACTCATTCCACTGAACCTCTCCCATGAGGAAATGCTGAGAGTGTTGGGATTGCTGAGCCTGGAGAAGAGAAGGCTCCAGGGAAAAATGGTTTTAAATGGAAAAAGGGGAGATTTAGATGAGATACTATGAAAAAATCCTCCCCTGTGAGGGTGGGCAGGCCCTGGCACAGGGTGCCCAGAGAAGCTGTGGCTGCCCCTGGATCCCTGGAAGTGTCCAAGGCCAGGCTGGACATTGGGGCTTGCAGCAACCTGGGATGGTGGAAGGTGTCCCTGCCCATGGCAAAGGGTGGAATGGATGATCCTGATCCTTAAGATCCCTTCCAATCCAAACCATTCTGGGATTCTGTGTCTATGGAACAGCAGCATCTTCTTAGAGCAGCACTGCCAGTGGTGCCTCTGTTGAGAATGAGGCCCCCACCCATTTGCCTTCCCATTTCATCTCCTGCCTTTGCTCAGCCTAATTTTTGGACTTTTATATTGGTTAAAGCAGCCCCAATCCAAATCTCTCAATGGTAACTGGATTAAGGAGCATTTCATTTTATCACTGTTTTACTTAGGAACTGTATTATATTTATATTTATAGTTATAGTTATAGTTATAGTTATAGTTATAGTTATAGTTATAGTTATAGTTATAGTTATAGTTATAGTTTAGTTATAGTTATAGTTACATTATATTTATATTTATATTTATATTTATATTTTTATTTATATTTATATTTATATTTATACTTATATTTATGAATATATAAACATAAATAGAAGCAATATATAAAATAATGTTGTGCATATTATATATGTAATATAGTATTTAATATAAATATAATATTAAAATAAATATAAAATTAAGTATATAAATATCCAGAAGCTCCACAGGAATTCAGCTCTGGGACCAAATCTATCAGAAGGATAAACCCACCAAAATCAGATACAAGAGGGGAGGCCTCTGGAGCAGGGAATGTTCCCCACACTGCCATGCACCATCTCCTCCCATCTCCTGCCCACAGAGCTTGCCTTCTTCAGGGTTTGCTTGTAGAGGACCCACCTCAGACAGGTCCTTTTCCTGGTCAGGACCTGGATTCTCATGGTAACAACAATGTGGGAGGATGTCATTCCCACATCCATCCCCTCCCAGGGAGTGCAGAGGGAAGGGGAGTGGCTGTGATGAGCCTGGGATGCTTCGTGCTGGACCCTGGGAATAACAGTGGGATCACACCCTTCAACCACAGCACAGGATGGCACCAGGGTCAGGGAACAGCATCACCCCACGGGCATCCCTCACCCCATGACCCCACACACCAGGTACAACCTGTCCAGGGGCTGGGGAGGGGCCCCCAAGACAGCTCCTGGGACAAGAGGCTGCTCCTAATGATGCCTTGAGAAGGCTGAGCTAGAACAGAGACTGGACTGAGCTAAAGAATAAAGCAGGGATTTATTAAAAGGATCTCCTCCATGGATCCACCTTGGGAAGCACAAGAGCCCAGCCAGGGCTACACCCAAGATGAACCAAAATGGTCCCAAAATGCTCGAGCGGGCACGGGGTCTGTCCCTTGGATCAGTTCTGCTCCATTTGCAGATTGGAGTTCATTGTCCAATTCCAGCTTTAGCCCATGCAGTCCCATCCTTCTTGTTTTTCTCTCTTCAGCCCACGTTGTTTGTGCTCTTGGGCCTGAGATTTGGATCATTTGTCCTTGGTCCCCAGCTGGAGCAGGAATTGTTTTGTCTCCCTGCTCTGTGCAGAGAGCTCAGCATCCCCTGATATGAAGCTCAGAACTGCACACTAAAGCAGCACAGAATCTGAAAATATAAAAACTAAAACCTGAGGCATCACTATGTCAGCCAGATTTACTCATCTGGAGGCATTGGCCAAACACATGAGACAGAATTAATAATTTCTCTCTAGCTGATAATTACTAATTAAATATTTTCTGTGAATTATGGTGCTCCATCCCATCCTGGCTGTGTCTGTCAGATTCATCCTCAATCAAAGAATCACAGAATCACTGAAGGGCTTGGGTTGGAAGGGACCTTAAACACCACCCAGTTCCATCACTCCCCTGTTTTAAAATCCACACAGTTCCATCCAGATGTGTGTTTCAGAGTCTGAAAATAGAAAAGCTCAAACCTGAGGCATCACTTTTGCAGGCCCCAGTGCTCTTTGAGGAATGCCTAATGAAATCTGCCCAGAAAAGCTTTTATAAAGATATTTATCATGCAGGTATCACTCAGGCTCATTAGATCCTAAGCCAACACCACAATCCTGCCAGAGCTCAGAGCAGTGCAGGGAATGTTCTGGGGGGAACGGGAGATCAGAGCCAGAGTCCTGCTCCCACCACCAGCACTGCCAGGAATGGGATTCTCGTTAGTTCTGCACTTTTGGGGATGCAGGGATCGGCCACTGCCCCTCTGGAGTCAGGAATCAGAGTCACTGTAGATTCTTTTACCCTGTGCTTCCCTCTGTGCTGACTTCACGTCATTTAACTGGGTTTAAAAGTGGTGTAAACCCTTTGTATACAGTCTGAATTTGTCTCTGATATAAATATATATAAAAATATAAATATACATATGTGTGTGTGTATGTTTATATTTATATTTTATTTATATTTTTTATTTTATTTCTAATTATTTTAATTTTTATTTTATTTTTATTTTAGTTTTATTTATTTTATTTATATATGCATATATTTGTTTATATATATTTATAAATACATAAATAAATATATAAAATTATATATATATTCTTTATTTATATTGATTTCTTTGCTCTTCTTTCTATTTAAAGACATCTATATACACAGACCTTAGAAACACTTTATTTCTAATTATTTTAATTTATGTATATATATATAAATAATTTTGATGTTGAGTGTGTACCCTCCATGGCTCCCTATACCTGTGAAGAAATATTTCAAAATAAATTGTTCTTTGTCCCAAATGCTTTAATAATTTTCCCACCCAGGAGCTGCACATTATCCTCAGCCTTGGGCCTAAAGGGATGCATTTTCACCAAGAAGAGTTTTTACATGAGAGGTCAAACCCCTCATAAGACATTAAATATGAGTACTAAACATGGGGGGTGTTTTCAAAAGAGACAGCAGGGTTGTGAGTTTTTTACAGCTGACAGCTGAGCCATGTGATAAAATTTTGGTCTTTGGTGAGCCAAGGGCAAGGTGTTCATTGCAGGAGCCAGTGCTCAGTGCCAGACAAGGCAGGTGATGGTGCTGAGCAGCAGGGTGGGAAGCTGGCATTGCAAACACCACTGAACTGGGATGGACCTCCAAGGTCTCACCACACCAAAACCCTCACCACCCCGCCAAGGAGAAATGCCACACCCTCACAGCAAGCAAATGTGTCCCTTCAGACCCAAACCAGCTGTGAGGGAGGGCTTGGGGTGTTCCTCAGCACCTGCAGCCTGGCTGTGCTCAAGGCTCAGCCTGTTTTCCTCCAGCTGCTGCCCAGCACAGCCTCTCCCTGGTGGCACCATTCCCCTGGGACACTGCAGGCCAGCACCCCTGCTCCCCTCGCAGCTGACAGCCCTTTGAAGGGGCTGAGCCCTGGGTTTATCTCCAGGATTTTTCTAATGAGCTCTTAAACCTTCTATCAATGACACATTCCATCAGTGGATCAAGGCACCTAAATAAAATTGACATAAGGCAAGGCCTTTTAATTATCCAATTATTTTGTTTCAAGCAGCAGCTGGTAAAAAAGTAAAAAGACTTAGTGTTCTTCTTTCGTCTCTGTTGACATAAAATCAAGGATCAAAGCGCCTTAATTTTTGGCCTCTGATTTTTCTTTCCTTGATTTAAACACGCCTGTTATGAGTTCAGTGGCCTTCCTGCCCCTTTGCTTATTTAGCAGTGATTAGTGAGTGCTGAAGCTGCAAAGCCTCAGAGTTTGCTGTCATGGGATGAAGCCCTCACCCCATCACCAAAACCATTCTCAATCCCAAGAGTGAGACAGGAATGATTTATCCGTGGGGGAACTTGTGGTAATCACACATCCTCTGAACAGAGAGAGACATAGTTCTCCCAGGATTTTCCTGGGAAGCTGTGAGAAAGCTCAGAGAAAGAATTCAAACAATTATTATCTTAATCTCAGCACCTGGCAGGCAATCTCTGTTTAGAAGAAGGAGTTGTCCCTTCTTGACCAAGAGGTGAGAGAAGATTCCTAAAGGCCAATCAGGTCTTAGGTCCACCATTGTTTCTATAAGAACTGTGGATTTCTAATAATAAAGTGCTTTTCATGCCTTCTGATGATGGAGTCTCTGTCTCACCTTGGTCTGTCCCTGATACCCCTTTGGTGACAGGAACTAACATAGGAAGAGATGAAGGGCTGCATGGGAAGTGTTAGGGAGACAAAAGCACCCAGTGCAGGTCACTCCTCTGTTCAGGGACCTGCTGGAGGTGCTGGTTTGAAATTCCATGAGTTTTGGATCCCCAGTGTCACACCAGACTGGAGATTTTAAATCCTGCTTGATTTTTTCCCCCACCTTTTCAGAGGAACCTGTAGGTCCAGCTTGGACCTCCCCTGGGTTTGTTAAAGAACAGATTCTCTGTGGATACAGGTCATCAGATGGATTTTGCACCAGGCTTCAGCTGAGGAAACCTCATCCCAACAAGCAATTTGGACCAGCCCAGATCAGACTTGCCCCTGGAGAGGTCTGTCCCTCCCCAAGGGAATGATGATTCCAGGTTCCAGGAAGGTGGGAGAGATCAGGGAGTGAGTTTTACCTGAGTGTAGCACAAAAACAAATTCCACTCAGTTTCCCAATTTCTCCTTGCAGAAGCTGGACCTGCAGATGTGGTGGGCAGTGAGTCCCTGACATGGGATGCAGAGTCCATCAATCCACGTGGATTCATTTGTTGGAACCCTGGCTGCTGAGAATTTTGGACTTTCTGTGCTGCCAGGCACTGACCCCCAAGAGAACACTGCATTGACCTGAGGCCGTGGAGAAGCTTCCAAAATGGAATGACAGAACTGGGATTGTGGGTGTGGAGTTTGAATAGAAATGTGGAATATCACAGGGTG
>WBNO01032065.1:3478-35506 GCA_013400575.1 Peucedramus taeniatus | reverse complement strand
GGCTCCATTTTTAGTTTGTTGGAGTGAAGTGCTGCAGAACTCAGGGTTTGTGAGACTGTGACATAGATAAGAACTGATAAACATCTGAGTCCAAACAAGAAATTCCATCTCACACATTTAATCCCGACCCTGGCAGAAAAAGAAGCAATTCGTGGTCAGGGATATTCATGGACAGACAGCTCTGAAGGGGAAGCAAAAGCCCATGAGAGGGTTCCCCAGAGTCTGACTCGACAGCAGAGGCTCTGCAGGAGTTTCTGTGGAGCAGGGAGGTGGTGGCAGAGCTCCGTGCAGGAGGACACCCCCTGGCAGAGCACAGCAGAGCGTGGGATCCTGTGTGCTCTGGCCTCACCCTGGGGCTGCTCCCCCGGGGAGCACGGGCAGAGCTCCGTGTTTGTGCAGGTGTCTCTGTGGATGGGATCCAGCAGACACCAGCACCGTGCAGGAGAAGGGCTCTGCAGAGAGCTCTTCCTGCTAAACAAGGGAGGTACCACCCAAACCAGCAAATTTTGGATGGTATCGGGTACTCCCAGCTCCTCCGTCACTCTGGATGTCCTTAAATCAAGTCTTTTTAAGCCTCTCTTGCCAGACTGGCACTGAAAAGCTTTCACAGCCCTGCCAAGGCTGTTAAGCTGGGTAGTTTTAGGTAAGCTCTATGTGGGCAGACCTGGTCTGGAATTCTTCTTGTCACTCAGGTCAGCCACGCTGGAGGACCTGCTTCTAATTCATGCAGCTTCCTCTCATCCAGTGCTCCCAAATCTACAGGAAAAGATCTCTTTTGCTATAGGACATTGCAAACTCCAGGATCCCCACCACCAGGGGAAGCTTGCTGGGCTATCCTTCACCTCCCCTTCCTTAACTGCAGATGTGAAAAGCAAAAATTAAACAGATGAGGGATTCCAGTGCCAAACCAGCCTTTTGCCACTAGCACAGGGTGGGAGCTGAGGGGCACATTGGCCTTCCCGTCAATCTCTGCAACAGAATGGTGACTCTGTGAGGTTTTGGAACACAGGACATGTTCAATATCACCACCACTGTCTGGAGTCTCTACTAGAGTGAATCTCTGGATGATCCCAGGTTGGTTTTACAAGGGGAGTTTGCTTAGGATGTTGGCTGATTGCAGGGCTCCTGTTGATAAAGCCAAGTAAGCCAGGGTTGTTCCCTCAGCTGGGAAATGTGATGTCTAGAGGAGCTGGACAGTAAATATCAGCCCCATCAGCAGCCACACATTGTGCTGCTGATATCCCCAGCCTGGAAATATTGCCCTCACCAGCTTTTCTCCTTCAGTTCTGTCCTGTCACGGGTCTGGCTCCTTCTGTGACCTCGGCCAAGCTCCTTTGCCTTGGGCTGTTCTGTTTTGCTGCTCAGGAAGGTTTATTTATTTTATTATCAGGAATGGTGTGGCCAGCAGGAGCAGGGAGGTCACTCTGCCCCTGTGCTCAGCACTGGTGAGGTCACACCTCGACCTGGGCTGTGTCCACCTCTGGCCCCTCACTTTGGGAAGGACCTTGAGACACTCGAGCACGTCCAGAGGAGGCAACGAGGCTGAAGAGGGGCTGGGAACACAAACCCTGAGAGGAACCACTGAGGGAGCTGGGGGTGCTCAGCCTGGAGAAAAGGAGACTCAGAGGTGACCTCATCACTCTCCACAGCTCCTGAAAGGTGCCTGTGCTCAGCTGGGCTTGGGCTCTTTCTCCAGGCAGCACTGACAGAACCAGAGGACACAGCCTCAAGCTGCACCAAGGCAAATATAGGTTGGATAGCAGGGAAAAGTTTTTTATAGAAAGAGTGATAAAGTTCTGGAATGGCTGCCCGGGGAGGTGGTGGAGTCACCATCCCTGGGTGTGTTTAACAAAGCCTGGATGTGGCACTGGGTGCCAGGGTTGAGTTGATGTGTTGGGGCTGGGTTGGACTCGATGACCTTGGAGGTCTCTTCCAACTTGGTCACTCTGAGAATTCTGTGGTTTTGAGTCCCAAAGGTCCAGCTGACAATGTCAAATTTACTCTGATAAATGTCCATTCATACAATGCACACCGCATTCAGCCACTCCATCACTTTGGCTACAGCAGAGGTTGGACTCAATGATCTTGGGGTCCCTTCAAACCCAGGATATTCTGTGATTCTAAGAACACAAATTGAGCCCAGCTGCTGTGTTCACTGTCAAAACCAAGCCCACATGGAGACAAAAACCTTGGGAATGGTCCAACCCTCTTAACTTTGAACATCCAGAGAAGATGGCAGCTTCTCTCATGTCTCTTCAGGCTGAAACTTTCCTCAAAGCCTTCCTGTTTGTTTTTATGGGCAGCAAAAGGCAGGTGGCCACCCCAGACTGCCAACCCAGCCCTGTGGCCATCTAAAGGCAGGTGAGGTGAGCACCATCCTCACTGAACCTGCTGCACTTCAGTCCAAGCCAAGGGGGCTGAGATTTCTCTGAGTTGGTGCCACAGGTGGCTTCAGGTGCCCCAAAATCCTGTGATGTCCAGGGTGCCATTTAGCAGGGGAATGACCACAGAAGAGTTGGGACAGCAGAAAATAAGGGCCCAGGGTTTAAACCTGAAAAAACCCAGATGTGGCATCACCTGAGGACTTGGGGAAGCCTAAGGAACAGAAAACTCAGGCCTCAAACTGAGAGTCCATCTCTGAGGATGCAGCTTCATCTGGGGTTAACAGGAGCAGCATTTGGGAAAAAGGAACCCAGAGATGGGGTTGGAGCACTCCCATAAACCAGAGTTTGAGGTCTGGTAGCCTACAGACACAGGCTGGCTCAGATTAAAGCTGTATGGGAAGCTCAGATAGAATTGGGGGTTCCAGAACTCAATATCAGCAATCCCAGGTTATTCCTTTCAAAATTAAAGAATAATTAAAGAAGAAAGCCAAGGCAGAGGAACACGAATTTCACACAGCAGACACAGGAATGACAAACCATAATTAACATCTGGGAGCAACCAGGGAGGACCTGGAGAGGCAACCACTCCTATTGTAAATTAAATATCGGTTTGGTCAGAGGGTCAATAAAAATGGGCTTTCACCTGCTCCTAATTATTTCCCCCACTACAATAGCTGCTTGTTCCCACTCAGAGGAGGACAGGGCTGTGAGAGGAGTGTGCAGAGGGTGGAATTCACCTCTCTGAGGCAGCTCTGACCTGCTCACACTCAGGGCTTCACGAGGGCAGAAGTCCTTTGCATAAAGGCGCCTTTCACCCCCGTGTGAAGCTCAGAGCACCTGAAAAATTGCATATTTTAATCTGCTGAGCCCGTGGCTGCTGCTGGCTGGGCTCTGGCAGCAATGGAAGTGGCTGCAATCCAGCTGCAGAACCAGCCCTCCCCGTGTGTTCGTGTGCAGGCAGTGTGTGTTCATGCAGCTATGCAAACGCACCAGCAGCGTGGTTTTAATGCATTCAGATTTCATCACAGCTTGAATTTTAAAACAACAACAAAAAAAAAAAAAAAACCAAAAAAAACCCACAAAAAACTAAACAAAATGAAACCCCAAAAATAAAAAAAAATTTTAAAAAGGGAAAAAAAAGAGAAAGAAAGAGAAAAAAAGAAAGAAAAAAGAAAGAAAAAAGCCCCACATTTTTTAAGCCTTCAAAACAAACGCCCTTTTCAACCCACTGGCAATTATGGAGAGGTCCTGATCCTTTCTGCATGTTACTGTCAAACAAGTTTTCAGTAGGATTCAATAAAGTGATCTGACATTTCTTTGGAGATCTTTACACACAGTAGCTCAAGCCACGAAAGAACTTTACTTCTGGCAGCTCTGTGAATATTTTATTTTGCCCAAAGCTAGACAGGTGTGATCAAGAAGAGCAGGGGGGAAAAATATATTAGCAAAAGGCCTTTCAGTGGCAATACAGGTGTTTGCTGGAGTGCAGTCAGTTTGGGTTGTGTGTGTTTTTTTAAAGAAGAAAATCTCAGTAGGGTTAAGATTAAAGGCACAGCACATTTATTTCTCATAGACTGAAAGTCAGGGAGGCATTTTCTAAAAGAGAGGGTAGGGTTTGCCCCTAAAAAGGGCATTTTGAACCAGATTTGAAATAAGGATTAAGCTCTTCATTCCCATAAACTCAAAGAGATTTTGGCACATTAGGTATTCCCTGGATCCCAGCCCTTCTCACCAAGCACTGGGGAGTTACTAAAGAGTTAAATGAGTTTATAATTCACAGAACAAGTCAATACATTCATTCAAACAGTTACAGAAAGGTCACAGGCTGGGATGCCTGAAACCTGCTTAAGCAACAATTTTTTGCTCCTAAGGTAAGGCAAAAGGCAGGACACATTTCCTGGAAGAGGCTGGAGGTCCTGCTAAAGGGGGAAGAAGCTGAACTGGGGTTTTTTTGGGATCTGGGAAGCCTCCTCCCAAGTCAGAGGCTCAGGGAGTTTGTTGGAGAGGAGAGGTGGGTTGAGAAAAATGGAGTGTGTGTGGAAGAGTCTTTAATGCAATGTGGAGGAGAAAATGTGACAGAGGAGCTGGGGCCAGCCTGGGTGAGGTCCAGCAGGAGAGACACCCCCAAATCCCACTGCAGGCCCTGAACTTGGGGATGCTGGACATTCTGGGACAGTGTCTGGAGCTGGATCCAGGCCAAGGAGAAAGGAGAGGGAGAGGTGGCCTGGACCAGCTGGGTCGGGATCAGGGTCATTCCTGGAGGAGGCAAAACTGATGAGTCTGAGCAGCTCCAGCTGGGATGGTCTTCAGAGATCCTACAAGGTTCTAAACATTACAGAACAAGGCCCTCAGTGCCTGAGCTCACAGCATTTCATGTGAAAATCCCTTTTTCTGGTCCATAACCTCCATGGGCTGGTTGATCTCTGCACCACTGTACACAGGTTTCCAGTCTCTCACAGAGGGATGGACAGAAATCAACCTGCAGGGGTTTCAAAAGTGAAGGGGAGCAGCTCTGGTGAGGAAAGAGAAGGAAGAAAAATGAAGATAAAATAAAAAAAAAAAAGAAAGAAGAAAAAGGAAATTAAGAAGAAGAAGAAAAAGAAGTAGAAGAAGTAGAAAAAGAAAAAGGAAAAAGAGAGTCACTGGGGGGAAGTGGTACATTTTTCTTTAGGTTAAGTCTCACTTTGTATTGATCACACACACAGTGAGGCACGAAGGATCTCAGCTGCCATAAGCAGAGAAGAAATTTATTTAAAGCCTCCAGAAGAATTGAAAAATGCTCAGGGAAAATTATCAGGAAAAATCAGGTGCCTCTGGGAACCAAGTCAAGGCAAAACTCCATCTGAGGAGCTCAAACATCCTTCTGGAGGGAATTCCTCCCTGAACCCAGAGGCAGATGAGCTGTGCCAAGGGAAGTTTAGGTTGGATATTAGGGAAAAGTTTTTTTACAGAAAGAGTGATAAAGTTCTGGAATGTTCTGCCCGGGGAGGTGCTGGAGTCACCATCCCTGGGTGTGTTTAACAAAGCCTGGATGTGGCACTGGGTGCCAGGGTTGAGTTGAGGTGTTGGGGCTGGGTTGGACTCGATGATCTTGAAGGTCTCTCCCAGCCTGGTCATTCTGTGAATTCTGTGAATTCTGTGAGTTCAATCACCTCACTGAGATGCCTTCATCTGCCCAGTGTTTACTCTGTGACACCTTTAGGGGGTTGGCCCATGACATGTCCTCATTTTTTCAGCAGGAAATGGAAGATTTGGAGCTGATGAGCACAGATGGGGCAGCAGAGGATAAAGAGAAAGAGAGACAAGGTTGTTATTCAAACACAGTGAGCTCTGGAGGTGTCTGGTGTGGGCTCTGTCATCTTGTGGGGCTATAAAGGCTGTCAGGGACCAGCAGCCCTGTTGTGACTTGCTGCAAATATTGCCTGGATTGTGCTCCCAGCCAGCCCTGCTTTCCTGCAAGGTGGATTTCAGACTGACCACAGCAGTGTCCTCCCTCAGCCACGGGCAGAGTGTGACCCACAAATGCATAAATCACATTTGGAGGTCAGCCCGAGGTGAGCTGCAGCCAAAGGGGAGGAGAAGGTGACTCATGGACACAGGGCAGCAGCAAACACCTCCCTGCTCTGGGCTGTGACAGCAAAAACCCAGGAGAAGCCACACGGCTCTGGGAGCACAAGGCCACTGCTGTGACACCCACCAAAGGTCACTTCTCTGGGTGAAATCAGAGCAAATGGGCCACCAGATTTACTTGTGGTAGCCCAGATCCCGGATAAATATCACCCATGTGCCAGGAGAAGGGGTAACAGGACACAGGGCATGTTTTCCATTTGGGAAAGGGAGGCAGGAGGCTTTGCCTGTGCTGCCAGCAAAAGGAAAGGAAAAGGAAAAGGAAAAGAAAAAGAAAAACAAAAAGAAAAAGAAAAAGAAAAAGAAAAAGAAAAAGAAAAAGAAAAAGAAAAAGAAAAAGAAAAAGAAAAAGAAAAAGAAAAAGAAAAAGAAAAAGAAAAAGAAAAAGAAAAAGAAAAAGAAAAAGAAAAAGAAAAAGAAAAAGAAAAAGAAAAAGAAAAAGAAAAAGAAAAAGAAAAAGAAAAAGAAAAAGAAAAAGAAAAAGAAAAAGAAAAAGAAAAAGAAAAAGAAAAAGAAAAAGAAAAAGAAAAAGAAAAAGAAAAAGAAAAAGAAAAAGAGAAAAAGAAGGAAAATAAGAAAATAAAAGAAAAATAAAAAGGAAGAAAAATGAAAAGAAAAATAAAATAAAAATAAAAACTAAAAAAAAGAAAAATAAAAAGAAAAAGAAAAATTAAAAGAAAAAGAGAAAAATAAGGAAAATAAGAAAAAAATAAAATAAAAAAGAAGAAAAAAGAATAGAAAAAGAGAAGAAGAAAAAGAAAGAAAAAGAGAAAAAGAAGAAAAGGAGTCACTGGGGGAAGTGGTGCATTTTTCTTTAGGTGAAGTCTCACTTTGCACTGAGCAAAGGCACAGTGAGGCACGAAGGATCCCAGCTGCCAGAACCAGAGAAGAAATACAGGACTGAGCCACCTCCAGCCTCTCAGCAGGCCTGGGTTCCTCACCTGCAAACCCACCCTCCACATCTCCACAGAGCATTTATGATCCTAAATTTTTTTTTTTTTTTGCATTGGTGCTCTCTTATGCTCGTGGTTGGGAAGTTGCCCAGTGCTTCCCTGAATTACTGAAAATGAAAACATCTGGCTCTATTTTGGGGAGGAAAAGCCACTTTTCTTGCTGTTTATGCAGCACTGCCCCACAAAAGGAGGGCTCAGAAAGCTCCAGGATCTTCGGAGCCTCTCCAGAGCCTTTTAATTACCTTTGAAATAGGACAGGCCTCGCTCTTTGGGGAGCATCACGAGACCTGAGAGCAGAAAAAAGCTGAGAGAGCTGGTCCCACCAACTCCCAGCTCCAAGCCAAACAGGTTTGGCCAGCCCTAATTAAGGTAATTAATATCCCCAAGCCTGTTATTAAGCAAGAAGCAGTAAAAGGGAGTCTCCCCTTTACCTCAGGGTCCTGCTGAGCACCTCAGCCCGACAAGCAGCCCATTGTCAGCCCCAGGGCTGGATCCTGCTGCTCAGGGGACCTCAGGAAGTCACCAGATGAGCCCCCATCCCCTTCTTGGCACGATTTCAGGCCATGTTCCAGCACGTGCTTTGCACACAACGATGCCTGGTGGGGTGTTTGGGCAGTGGGAGGTGTTGGAAAGGTGGCCCAGGTTATTCCCTGCTCCTCATGGAGCAGGGTGGGTCAGGTGAGACCATTCTGGGGCAGGGTCAGGTCTGCAGGTCACCCCCAGAGAGCTGGAGTCTGAATTTGGAGCTGAATTTGGGCCTTCATGGGCGTGAGGCAGCGCTGGAAAGGGAGCTCGTTTCAAAGACCCTGGTGAGCCTTCAAAATAAGATAATTAATATAAATTGAGAGAGATAATTAACAAATCACATCTAAATGTCAGAAGCAGCTTTTTCACTGTGAGGGTGATCAAACAGGGTTGCCCAGGGAGGCTGTGGAGCCTCCATTCTTGGAGAAAGGCAAAATCCAATGGGAAATGGTCCTGGACAAGCTGTTCTAGGTTGTCTTGCTTGAGCAGGATGACCTCCAGAGATCCCTGCCAGCCTCAATTCTCCCATGATTCTATGAAATTAAATATACATTAAATAATGATATGCAGCAAATCCATAGGGTCACAGAATCCCAGAATGGTTTGGGTTGGAAGGGACATCAAAATTCATCAGTGGCACCCCTGCCATGGCAGGGACACCTCCCACTGTCCCAGGCTGCTCCAAGCCCTGTCCAGCCTGGCCTTGGACACCTCCATGGATCCAAGGGCAGCCATATCTGCTCTGGGAATTCCAGCCCAGCCCCTCCCCACCCTCCCAGACAGGAATTCCTTCCCAATCTCCCATCCATCCCTGCCCTCTGGCAGTGGGAGCCATTCCCTGTGTCCTGTCCCTCCATCCCCTGTCCCCAGTCCCTCTCCAGCTCTCCTGGAGCCCCTTCAGGCCCTGCAAGGGGCTCTGAGCTCTCCCTGGAGCTGCTCCTCTCCAGGTGAGCACCCCCAGATCTCTCAGCTTTTCCTCATAGGAGAGATGCTCCAGCCCTTGGAGCACCCTGAATATACATAAATATACAATAAATACATGTATAGGGGTGTGTAATGTACACCATGGTGGAACTCAACGTATTCCAGGCCTTTCTCTCCTGATGGGGCTCATCCCTCCAGCATCACCAGGAAGACACCACGAGGCATCCAAGGAAACCACCCCTGGTGCTCAGCAGATGCAAGAGAGATGCTCTGCCAACAACCTCCCCTTTTGCTGGTGTAAAAAAAAAGGACCTGACCATTTTTTTCACCTCATACCTGTCTGTTCAAGTCTTTTTTTTCCCCCCTCAGCGCCCCCAGGTAGGAAAATTCCTCCCAGAGGAAAGCACTGTTGCAATCTATTTTGTTCCTCAGTCAGGTACAAGGGTTTGGTATTTTTCCACTGGAAATTCTTCTCTGATGCCTTCTTTCAAACATGCCTAGAAGGAAAATTTGCTTTTCCACTGCTGGCCTGTGAGAGCCCAAGGTGTCAGGCTGCCCTGCAGGAATGTGGGGTTGGATACCCTGGGTGAAGGAGATGAGCAGCCCCTGGAGCAGCACGCCCAGGAGATGGCTGCTACATCCCAGCCAGCCTCAGAGAGGGAAGGAAAGAGCACAAGGGCTCAGAAAAGCAGCAGCAGTGTGGTCCTGGATGGTTTTCCATAGGAGGATGGAATATCCCAGTGTGTGCTGCAGAAAAACAGCTGGGTCTGTTCAGCAAAAAAAAAAAAAACTCCAGTCCAAAAATGGCACAACTGAAGGACATTTTCTATAGTAGCTGATATTCTGAGTTTGAGAAATCCCATCCCCATTATTCCACTACCCTGGAAGTGTCCAAGGCCAGGCTGGATGGGGCTTGGAGCACCCTGGTCTAGAGAAAGGTGTCCCAGCCCGTTGGAATGTTGGAATGGGATGGTCTTTAAGGTCTCTTCCAACCAAAACTGTTCCGTGGTTCTTTGATGTTCTTCAGGGTCTGGGCTCCCTTTTCATGAAGATTTATATCTCCATGGGGTTTGTCAAGCCTTGCTGATCTCAAAGGCTTCCTCCAGCCACGGATGACAAACCACTGAAATGGAAAGTCACTGAAATGGAGAGCTTCAGTCTGACCAGCCCCATCCCAGCACCATGGCAAAGGCTCTGTGCTCGGAGGATTATCCATGGAGATGGGATCTGGCAGGATTTGGCCTTTGCCCATTAAATAGTTTCTCCTGGTCTTGTGCAAACAGGAGTTTTCCTCCCTGGAAAAGCACAAAATCCTCATTAAACTCCACTGCAAACTGGAGTAGGAGATCTTGCCCCAGAAATGTGTGAGTTCACACCACCAAAGGCAGCAGCTGTTGCTGAGAGGAGCAAACCACTGAGGTCTCTGCTCTCAGCAGCAGCAAACAGGCAGATGTGGGCCTGGAAAACTTCATCCCAAACGCTGAAAGCAAAGCTTGGAGACCAACTTCTAGTGGGAAGTGTCAAACCAAATTCCATCAGAGCTGGACAGAGCTCAGGAGGCAGGGCAAGATCCAGCCCTCTGCTCTCAACCATGTTCTGTGCCAGGACCTCCCTCATCCTGGCCAGGCACCAGCTTCATACCCTACAGAGCTGGAGAAGAACTTTAATTACTTCAAACAAAACCTTCTAAAGCTTTATAGGAACAGGTAAAACACCTAGGGACCTGTGGAAAAGATAATAAAGGAATTTTTTTTTAAAAAAATCAGGCTTTTTCTGAGGTGTGTGGTTGCCCTGGGGAACAGAGAACAAGATTCCAGCAGGTTTCAGAAGCAAGCTGGACATTGATGCAGGTGGAGATTCAGAAGGGTGGTCCAAAATACCCCCCTGAAATGCTCAGCAGGGAGAGGATCTCCAGTGCCTGGCATTTCAGGGGGGGATTTTGGACACAAGTTCTTTCTTCATTTGGAGATATCTGCTATATATTGTTTTACTGCTCAGGTTTGTGGGCTCAGAGCCTGATCCAGTGAGCAATAACTCTGCACTGACTTCAAGAAGCTTTGGATCAGGCACAGAATGAACTCAAAACCAACATCTTTGAGCTTCCTAAAGAGAAATTCCCTCTCTTCACATTTCTGAGGCCAAGCAAACACTTTAGCACAGTGGTTGCTTTCAGGGCTGGGCTCAGGTACACGGCCTCAAGTGCATTTGCCATGGCCAAGGAGGAAGCTCTCCACTTGAGTGGGGGCTTTTCTGGTTGGTGGAGGAGAAATCTCTTCAGCAGAAAGTGTCTGGCTGGACAAACATCCTTCCTCAACATCGTCCAGCCCTGATAAGGTCCCAGCACTAGACAGGGCAGAATCTCTGCAGAAAGGTTCTCTAATAATTCTTCTCCCTCTTGGGCAGGTGCCACTTGCTCAAGCTGGGTAATAATTTGCTTTGTGAGTAAGAACACCCAGATCCCTCGTGCTTGACCTGTGTCCTGCCTGGAAAATTCAGAAGAGTGATGAAGGACCCACACTGGTGTCGTTGTTGAGATGGTTGTAACCAACAGAACACCCTGCATTTGAGAAGGCTTCTCTCTTTTATTTTAACACCACGTTGTCTTTTATACCTTCTCACAAAGTTTATACTTTTATATTCATGGGCCACAATAAATGAGCATGATGTTCATTGGTGCAGGGTGGTCTCCACACTGATTTCCACCAAAATCTAACTGCAGGCCCCTCGTTTATCTCTTCTCCATTTCCACACCAGTGGCCTTGGTAGGACTCCTTTCAGGGGCAAAGGTGGCTCTTAGCAGCTTCTCCTCTTCAGCTAACTCTTTCTGGCTCACAGGCCAGCCCCTTCCACATGCTGGCTGTTGGACAGAGCCCTGCTCCCACAGGAATGTCCACGTTGGCTCATCCATCCTCTCCTGGCAGGTAGGGATGGAGGCTTGCAGCACACCCAGGATGCTGACACACAACCGGTGTGCAAAGCCAGGAAATCAGTGCTGTCCCCGTGGGAACAACACTGGGAAAAGCTGGATTATATCATAAATTCCTGGCTGGGGGAAAATGGGATGCAGCCATGCCAGCAGTCAGAGCTCCCAATCCCACCGGAGCGCGGAGCCAACAATCTGTCCAGGGAGATGGAGGGGAAATGTACCAACACCAGATCTATATTTCTTAAAGGGATTAATTAAATCAAACCAATTCACATCGCTTCACACAGTCAGCAGCTCGTCACGAAGTAAAACAAAGGGAGGGAGGGAGGGGAAGGAGGAGAAGGAGACGGGCCAGCTCCGCTCCCTCCGACCGAGCCGCAGCAAATTGTGCAGGAGGCTGCCAGACTCCCCTCTGTGCCCTCCCGAGGGATGCCCGGCACTGGGGAAGCACATCCAGATGCCTGCAGGGAGAGACAAGTGGCTAATTAGAGTCCTGACCATGAAGGGCACTCAGCAGCTCTCTGAGGGCCTCTCCCTGAGCCCAAGGATGAGCTGCCAAAGGGAAAACGCGCCAGGCGCAAGCTGGGAGCTTCAGTCACACCGTTTTTTTCCCCTATTTTTTTCCTCCTCCTGGCAGTGTGATAATTTTTTACTAATTATCAGCTTGTGTTGCTTTGGCCATCTCAGCAGCAGAGGGCTGGGAACTCAAATATCCATCAGATCCAAGAGGAATGAGAAGGTTGGGATCAGTGAGGATTCCAAACACATGTAATCGTTTTAGCCACCTTTGACTTTGGGCACAGCCCCTTTTCCTTCTGGATTCTGAATCTGTAACTTTTCCAAGTTGTGTTATGCTTCTCCATGAGCTAAAAGCTGCTGGTTCCTCAAGAGTAAAGTCATGGCTTCTCCAAAATTTCAGGAGCCCAGAAGTTGGAACAGCAGAAGGCGAAACATCAGGGACTCCAAGAATCACACAGAGGTTGGTAATGCTGAAACCATATTCCCAAGGGAAAAAAAAAAATCTGGAAAAAACACTGAAAATAATTAGTAGGGAGAAAACCCTACTGAGGTTTTCTCTAAACCAGTGGTATTTATTTTGCAGTTCAGAATAGCTGAGGAGCTTTGAAACTGCTCCTGGCATTTTTAGTGAGTGGGAAACTGGGGCTTAGAGTGATCAAATCATGTTTCTGAGCACAGCCACGGATTTTTTTTCTCCCTCTTTGGGGCCCTCTGGCTGCTCTCATTTGGTCTTGCCTTGGGAGAGGTCACTAAATTCAGCCTTGGTGATGCACCTAAAACCAGCATCTATTTTTCAACTGCAGAATTGAATTCAAATTAATTTACCAGCAATGATTAGAAAAACCTGAATTCCTCACCCTTGGCTTGACCATATCTCAGAGAGGGCAACCAAATTTTCCACAGGTGATACTTCACTCATTCTTCTCTCATATTTTAAAATTTCTTTGGAAGTTCCTATCCCCATTTTGCTTTTTGTCCTCAATTGTCCCCCTGAATTCTCCAGCAGAGGTCACAAATGAATCATTTCTGCCATGGGCTAAACCAAATCTTTACTTGCAGAAATCCAGAAGTGAAAAAGGCTTTTTCAATATTTTTGTACTATTTTGCTAGTTTGTTCCACTTGGGCTTACCAGGATAAAATTATCACCCAATTTAGACCACCAAAAATTCTATTCAGAGCAGTTGAGTGTGAGTTGGTGTTTTGGACAATTTTTGGAACCTTTTTTTTTTTCATAAATTTAAAAAAAAAACTGTCTTAGGCACATCCCATTTCCCACAAAACTTGTCAGGAGACATTACTTTGTCACAAAATTTCTGATTAAAAGCAAAGGAGAAATATTTCAAGAGCATTTCCTATCCACTCTAATGAGTAATTAAGGAATTGCACCATCAAATCACTCCCTTCCTTGAGGATTTTATGATAAGGGCAAGGCAGAGGGGAGGAGAAGGTTGAACTTGGATCTCTGACCTTATGAAAGGCTGATCCACCAGTGATCCTCACACAGAAATGCTCTTTGCCCTTTTCTTGGTGGCCTGGATCTCACCTTGCTGAGGAACAGGAAAAATCCTATAATTACAATAATTTCTCACCCTGTTCAAGCTGGAAGGGACCTATTGGACCCCACACACCCCACAGGGCCCTGAAATGGATGGGGAAAAAAAACCTATTCTTGTCCTTGTGCAGGATCTTCCCAAGGCACTGGAGAAGGGGACACAGGAACAGGAGCCTGGGTGGCCCTGCCAGTGTCAAAGCAGCTTTTTCAGAAGCCCTTAAACAGTACACAGGACTAGATCTGCTGGCACATTTTTTATTTATTTTAATGCAGAGCATTTCTTTCTTGGCACTCAAGAGGCATGGAAGCCACGACTTAATCCGGCAGATCTGCACCAGAAAATCATCCAAGTGTATTGGCCAAAAGGGGTGGGGAAGCAAAATAAAAGAGGGGGGAAAAAAAAATCAACAACTGGTTTAAAGTCTAAATAACTCTGCAGAGTGACAGCTGCAGGAGTGAGGTTGAAATCCTGAGTGGGAGATGAAGGGAAATAACCCCAGACCACAGAGCTGGTGTGATATTTCCCACCCCACGTGGAGCCCACGTGGCCAGGCTGGGTTTGTGTGAGGAAGAAACGAGGACAGAAGCTCTAGTGAGGAATTGGAGCGTGGTCCCACCTCTTCTAATTGCTGCTGAGGTGGGATTCATCCCACCTTATGGTAGGGATGAAAGTCAGCAGGCAAGTTAAGACCCCCAAATTGGGGTGCTCATACCAAATGTCTTCTTAGGCGCCTGGTGTTTGAGGTCCCAGAGGAAAGAGCGAAGATCCAGGCATTTAAACCTCAAAGAATTC
Organism: Peucedramus taeniatus; assembly: GCA_013400575.1. NCBI lineage: Eukaryota > Metazoa > Chordata > Aves > Passeriformes > Fringillidae > Peucedramus > Peucedramus taeniatus. Next base: position 21,302 of record WBNO01032065.1, on the reverse strand, counting down.
AATCTGAAAGATGTTTTTCCACAAGAACCTGAGCTCCTGAGCAAAGACCTGTTGAAAATCTCCTCTCCACCTTCAAATTTCCTTCGTGATGTTCACCTGAGCAGACTGAAGCATCACCAGCGTGTGGGATTATCCCTCTGCTTGGATTGGCTCCATGTGACACAAGCACGCTGGAAATGCCAGGAATTGCCCCATTTTGCTTCAGGGAGGGCCATAATTAGACCAGGTCGGAGAGAAGCCACAGCAGTGCAAAGCTTTAGAGGCATTTCAGAGCCAGCTTTGTCACTCAGGAGGAAAATGATCCGGGGGAAGGTGGCAGCTTGCCACAAAAATGTTCCCAAATCCTCACGTGGCATTCAGAGCTCAGTGCCTGGGACGTGTCCTGACATGGAACTCCACGCCTGACACGCTCCACAGCATTGCTGGGGAGATGGAGAGGCCTGGAGTGGACAGGAGTCTGTTCAAACCTGGGGAATTGCAGTGGAGAAAGCAAATGTTGCATGAGAAAAGGGCCCAGCCCAGAAGGAGCCAATCCCAGGTCGTTGAAGGGCTCAGAGGATGGTGTTTGAGCACTGCTGCACAAGGTGGGAACATCTCCAGGAGGGACATTTGGTGGGATGGGATTCCCTGGGGAGGTGCCTCTGTTGGTCATGACAGTTGCTGAAATGGGAACATCTCAGATTTGGTGGAACAGGCTGCCTTGGGAAGGAGAGAGCTGGGGATACAAAACAAGAGGAACCCACAGGATGGTTTTTCCTCAAGGCACAATGGATTCAAGCCTGGGAATTGCACTAAAGGAAGTTTGTGTTAGGATCTCACCGGCCAGGGCCACGCCAAGCACGCCCAACACTCCCACAGGGACCAGAATGAGCCCCAACCCAAGTCAAAATGAGACTCCAACATCAGCTTGCAGGAAACTTTTGGGATTTGAGCATCTGAAGAGGAACATGTCAGAATTTAACCCTTCCTCACAAAATCAGCAATATTCCCAATTAACCAGCCCTCAGTGTGCTTGTGCCCAAATTTCCTCAGGAAGCCCTAAGGGCCATGAGTCATCTTCTCATGAGGGAAAGGTGGGGATGGTCCCAGCTGGCTTTGCAGAGGACACAAACTGTCCCATTGCAGCCCTGATGACCACCAGGCACCACAGAAGTGCCCAGGGACCGTGCTGGGTCCACCCCAGGAGTGTCAGGACACAGAGGGATTGTGGTGCTGATAAATCCCACCAGCACAGTGGTTATGGAGAGGGATTTTCCAGATCTGTGGTAGTTGAGATGGAGACAATAGAAAGCAACACACTCCATTTTCAGGAGGCTTCAAACCCTTTTTATTATAGCATGGATGCTTTTTATACATTCTTACAAAACTCATAAGTTTACACTTTGCTCATTGGTGACGAGAGACAAACAAAGTGCTCATTGGAACAGGCAGTTGCAGGTTTCTCTTATTTATCCTTCTTTCATTCTTGGTTTCTATATCAATGACCTTAGTAGGAAATTCTTCCAGGGGTGAACATGGATCCTCTTATCAAACATGGATCCTCTTATCAAACATGGATCCTCTTATCAAACTTCCCTCTGGCTCACAGCGCATGTGGAGTGAGGCTGATGATGCTGCAGGCAGAGTCTGGATCCAGGAAAATCTGCAGGATCCCAAGGGAGAGGAGGAGAAAGTGACCTCCCTGCTCAGCCCATGCCCAGGGGGCAGTCAGGGCTAACCTGGCCTGGAAAATACACCCAGGTGGTCCATAGGCTCTGGACACAAGGCATGAGGCTTCAATTCCAAACTGCCACATCCAAGCTGCCTCTGACATCCTGAGCTTCCCCCTCCCTGCACTATTTGGAGCAGCTGGAGGAGTTTTTTCACATATCTGTCCTCACCTGCACAGCTTCAGCTGAAACGCTGCACGGGAGGACGTGATAAGGTGATGTCAAGGCTGTTTGCCAGCCTGCCCAGCAGCAAGAAGCTGGTTTGACAGCCAGAAATGACAGGGAAAGAGGAGAAATGTGCCTGGCTGGCTGCCCTGGGAGCAGGGAAGACACAGGGGATGTCCATGGGTTTTATCTGAAATGTCCAGTTACGTACGGGAGGGGAATGAGGAGCAGGGGTGGTCCACAGATCCTTACAGCTCCCAGCATCACTCTGCAAAACCCAATTCCCGGCTCCAGGGACTGTTTCAGTGGGTAAAACTCCCAAAACTCGCTTGTCCCTCCTGGTGATAGGGGTGGTGAGTGAGAGGGGACGTTTTGGGGGGTTTGCACATCACTGGAATGGGGCTCAGTCCCCAGGCAATCACTGGCATCCCCTCAGACAGTGGCAATTGCAGGGATGTTGTAGCTGAGCCCAGATCACCACCATCATCATTTTATTATTATTAATAATTCTAATTCGAATTCGAATTCGAATTCAAATTAGAATTAGAATTAGAATTAGAATTAGAATTAGAATTAGAATTAGAATTAGACGAAGAAGAAGAAGACGAAGAAGAAGAAGAAGAATTAAAAAATATTGTTACCATTAACTGCTCTAAGTTTTACTGAAGGTGGCAGTGAAAGGGTTGGAACAGGAATTTTCTCAAGACAAAACCAGAGAGTTTTGTCCCCTGATCTGCCTCACAGGGACATCTCAAAGCCTTACATCAGTGGGAGAAATCAAAGATGCTCTTCCTGGGGCAGCAGCAAGGCCACACTGAGTGTCCTCCTGGACCTGAGCAATTCCCTCACTCACCAGGGATGCTGACACCCACCAGCCTTCGAGGTGAATTTTACAGTGAATTATCAGTTCCTCTGTGCTCTGCTCTTCAGTTCTTGGCTGCAGCTGGGATTCAGGAGCTCTTTGTTGCAACCTGGATGCCCAAAAAACAGATCAGCTGTAGGCACCTGAGCTTTTCCTGATGGAAAAGCACCTCCTGAGGAAATTCCCAGCTGGGGATGGCCAGCAGCTCCCACAGGAGACAGGTGAGAAGTGAAACAAGCATGAAGGTGTTGGCTGCTGTTGGATGGAGCCCTCGATCACTGCCCATCAATATTCACCCTTCACTTTAATATTCTCAATAATTAATATTGTTAATTATTATCGCCACCAGCCACCACGCCTCACCCCCGTGCTGGCATCCATGTGCTCTGAAAGTAAATTTGCTTTGCAAGGAGGCTGAAAAACGTGCACTTGAAGAGGAAGGGAATAGACCCAACTCGTTTACACAAACAAGCAGGAGAACAGGCTTGTCACATTCCAGGCGTGTTTCCCCTGGCCGCCGGCCCCCTCCTGCTCCCGTGAAGGAAAAAAGGCTTTTTCAAAAGAAATCCAGCATGGAAATCTCCCCATCCATAAAAATCCTGATGGGGATCCGTTTGTGAGGTGACCTGGTTGTATTTGAGCTCCCAGGGTAATTTTTCCGTCCTTGCCTTGTTTTGAAACGCGAAGGGAAGGGGTTGAATTTCCCCTTGGGAGGGTTGTCATCATCTCAGTCCCTTCCCTGAAGGACATGGGATGGCCCCTGTCAGGCTGGGGAACTTTTCAGTGTCCAAAAGACAGAGGCTGTTCCCTCTTTTGAGGAACATTCCTGGATCCACTCTCTCTGGGCAGATCCCAGAGAATCCCACCAGCACCTTACTGATGCTCCCTTGGGATGTCTGGGTCTGGGAGCCCCGAGGGGAGGCTGAGCCTTGGTTTGCAGGGCTGGGGAAGAGAAAATCCGGGAGGGAAATCAGATAAAGCACATTCCTGGGCGCACATTACTGGAATGACTCCCTGTCGCTAATGCCCATACTTGACCGAGGAGCTGCACAAATCCACTTGATTTATGGAGAAGAGGCACAGGCAGAGCCAGCCTGGGGAGGGAGGGGGTTTTCCCACCCCCCGTGGGACAGGGACAATGTCTCTGCTGTGTGTGAAGTGCTCTGCCAGAGAAAATGGGAAATGCCAGCGGAGATAAGCGCTGCTCCCAACTCGGGAGCGTGTCCATCACTCCTCAGCTCTTTATCAGCCACCTGGGCACCTGGCTGAAGGGATCCTGCTGGCTCAGGGCTTGCAGAGATGGGAAGAACTCAATATTAATGAGGGGGAAGCAGCTCAGCCTCAGCCCACAGCACGGGGTTGTCCCTGTTCACCCCACAGCCAATGGGCACCGGGGATGATCGACTTTCACAGCTCTCCATCATCCCCAGGACTCCTCCACCCACCTCCCAACCCCAAACTGGTTTTTCCCTCTTTTTGCTGGATACCTGGCAGAGAAAAAATCAGAATACTGGAATTACGTTCAGCACGTATCTCAAAATTGGTTTTCCCTCTTTTTGCTGGATACCTGGCAGAGAAAAGTTCAGAATGTTGGAATTACGTTCAGCGTGTGTCTCAGAGTGGTTTGGGTTGGAAGGAACTTTAAAGACCATTAATTCCAACCCCCCAGCCATGGGCAGGGACACCTTCCACTGTCCCAGGTTTCTCCAAGCCCCATCCAACCTGGCCTTGGACACTTCCAGGGATCCTGGGGCTTCTCTGGGCAACCTGTGCCAGCCCTTCATCACCCTCATATTCAGGAATTTCTTCCTAATAACTAATTAAAAATCTCCCTTGTCAGTTTAACCGTCATCCCTGTGGATGATTGGTCTCATTTTGCAGAGGAAACTGAGGCACAGAAGAGACAGGGTGACCTCCATTCTCTGGATGAGTAACCAGGCCTCAAAATAGTCTGGAATTACCTGTGGTGATGCTTCAGCTTCCCCGGGAGAAATTTATTTGCCTTCACACCTCAAGCTGGAGGGGGAATTCAGAAGGGTCTGATGTGAAAAACCCCACTGGGATCCAGCCCTGATCCAGCTGAGATTTGGGGTGTTTATTTTCTGAGATTTGGGGCTGTTTATTTTTTGATCCCAAGAGAGATCAGGGTAACACAAAGACTCAGAAACATCAGAAACACGAGCTGCCAACTCCTGCATGCTCTCTGCCTCAATTTCTCCACCTCCCATGGGATGAACTCTGCTTTGATCCCAGCAGAAATCCAAGGGGAACGCTGTGATTTCACCCAAAAATCAGTGATTTCACGCTGGCAGGGTGGCTCCAGCAGCCTGGGTACTCCTCAGCAGCTCAGCTTAAATCTGCACTGGGCTCAGCTCTCAGCACAGCCCGAGGTGCCGAGATTATCACCCCAAACCTGATGCTTTGGATTGTTCTGCTACGGCCCGAAATTCCAACCCTCTGACCAGCACCTCGTGGAGTTTCCTGCCTTGCAGCTTGTTTACCCACATTTCCTCCCCGAGCCCTGACTCAGGCCTCAGGTATTTGAGAATTTGGTCATTCCTGAGCTCAGTCACCTTCCCAGCACTCCGAGGGACTTTGGAAATCCTCAAAGGAGCACCCAAGTTCCCACCACCCCTGGCTATGGCACGGTTTCCCCTGACCCAGGGGAAGGATGGAGAAGCCTCCAAGGGATGATCCCAACATGTGCTGTGACACCAAAGGGTTTTTTTTGGTGGTGGGGCCAAGACAGAGAAACCAGACCCACATCTTTCAGGTCCAGCTTGGAAAAACAGCAGCAACAGCATCTCCTGTAGGGCCACTCTGCTGCCTCTTGGCTGGGGGTGGAAGGCAGGAGGTGTTGGGGCTCAGTGTGGGTTTGTGCTGGTGTGGGGATGGTGTCACTGAACCCACTGCTCCCAAAGTTATCCCTCTGAAGATAATTCCAAGCTGCATCAATGCCCAGATGCACCCAGCAAAGAGCAGGAGCTTGGCTGAGCTGCCTCAGCTGGGAATTGGACATTTCCTGGAGCCCAGGCACCTCCAGACTCCAAAGAGTCCCTCTGAGCTGCAGAATTCCATGGAATGGCACAAACAGGAGCTGGATACAGGCACAGCTGCCCAGGGCCTGAAATGTGGGAAGGGGGATCCAAAACTGAGCCTGACGGGAAGGCTCTGCTCAAATTCACAGCAGCACATCTTGTCACAGACACCACCCAGGTGAGGGACAGCCCACACGGGGCACAGCAGCCCTGAGAGACCCTGGAACAGGATGCCCAGAGAAGCTGGGGCTGTCCCTGGATCCCTGGAAGTGTCCAAGGCCAGGCTGGACAGGGCTTGGAGTAATGTGGGATAGTGGGAGGTGTCCCTGCCCATGGCAGGGGTGGAAAAAGAGGAGCTTTAAGGTCCCTCCCAACCCAAACCATTCTATTATGAGGTAAACTGAGGCACCAGCTTGTGGGAAGCTCCATCCTGGAGGCTCCTGCTCATCTGCCACAGATGAAGGCATTTCCTACAGACACAACTGAGGGACCAGAGCATGAACCTCCCCTTGATCACTGGCAAAAAGCACTCGGGTGCCTAAATCCATCCCATTAGCTCCAAACACAGATATCCCACATGGATGAGGGACGGGGAATATCTCAGAGAAGGAAGAACACTCAAAGGTGTTTCCTGCTTTGCTCTGCGTGTTCAGAGCCCCTACAGCAGGTGGGGACAAACCAGAACAGCCCTGTGCCACCACGGGGGGCTTGGATGGGAGATTCAAGGATTCCCCTTATCCACAGTGGCCTTGGATGGGAGATCCAAAGATGCTCTTTATCCATCCACAGGGGGCTTGGATGAGAGATCCAAAGATTCCCTTTATCCACAGGGGCTTGGATGGGAGATCCAAGGATGCCCTTTATCCACCACAGGGGGCTTGGATGAGAGATCCAAAGATTCCTTTCATCCACAGGGGCTTGGTTGACAGATCCAAAGATGTCCCTTATCCACAATGGGCTTGGATGGGAGATCCAAAGATTCCCTTCATCCACAGGGGCTTGGATGGGAGGTCCAAGGATGCCCAAGCCAGAACAGTCCTGTGCCACCATGGGGGGCTTGGATGAGAGATCCAAAGATTCCTTTCATCCATAGGGGCTTGGATGGCAGATCCAAGGATCTCCCTCATCTCTGGAGAAACCCCAGCAGGTCCTTGCAGCCTTGAACCAGGAGGGCAGCCCGGAGTGACCGCTCCGTGTCCGGCCAGACTCCCGTCCATCACCTCCTAATCCCCGACCTCTGACCCCTGCCTTTGTGCTGCCCCTGTTAAGGCAACACGGAAATGACCCCGAGGCTGATCCCCCTGATCCCTGCTCCACCTCCCCCGGCAGCCAGACCCTAATCCCCCTGGCTGGGCAGGGCTGGAGTAAGGCAGGAAAATCATAAAGGCTTCGTGAAATCAGGGCGCTCTGCTGGGGTCAGTCAAAGCTGGGATTTTGCAGGTTCCCCTGTGAGAGCAATCCTGGTGTGAGGAGTTTGTTAGCATCACAAGCTGTTCCTGGGTAAAAAACAACTTACACCTGTAGAAACTGTTTTTACACTGTTAGATGGAAAAATGAAAACTATCTCTCACAAACAGCTTTTCCTAAATGTACTCACCAGGGGTTTGAGTGACCAATCAATACAGAATAACAACTTGTTACTAATCAATAAGGTAATTGGCAAGAAAGCTCCAAACCAATTGGAGTCCCACACGAGGTCTGTAAAATTGTATAAAAAGGAGTTATATGAATAAAAAATGGCTTTTTTCCACCAAGATTTTTTCCACCATGTGATTTCTTCCCATCAGGCAGCTCATGGAAGGACGATCTCCAGCACAGGACACTGAGCATCCAAGGAAAGGTGACCTGAGTGCTGGAAAAGAGCTGTTCTGCCCCAAATCTTTCCCAAACTGTCCCAAATCCTTCGGGGGCCGAGGTGGAAGGTGAGGATGGAGCAGAGGAACCACGAGCAGGGTTTTTTTGCTCCTTCATGTCTAGGGTCACTGCTCCATCTAGTGTTGGAAATGTCCCTAAAGCAGCCGGGAAGGGACAGATCGGCAACCTGGAAACGAAAACTTTTTGGGTTCCTGGGGTTTTTGTTGATTTTTTTTTTTTTTTGGGGGGGGGGGTGTTTGGTTGTTTTGGGATTTTTTTTTTTGTTTGGTTTTTTGTTTGTTGATTGGTTGGTTTTTTGTTGGGTTGTTTTTTTTTTGGGGTTTTTTTTGTTTTTTTTTTTTTTTTTTGTTTTGTTTTGTTTTTAATTACCAGGAGGATGTGTCTCTTTTCTCTTACACATCCCAAAATCCCTTGCCAGGTGATCTCCAGAAATGCCATGGAAGGAGCTGGAGACCTGATTCAAATCTGAGTGCTCAAGTGTGAGAGGTCACTTTATTCCCAGATCTCCAGTGTGACACCTTGACCCCCAAATGAAGCTTTAGGTTCAGGGGAAATCAGGAAAACCCCCTGGCAAAGGCTGCCAGAATTCATGGTGACACAAAAAAAAGCCATCAGCAGGGTTCAGAGTAAAGAGTTTCCCATTTTGGGAAGGCAGCTGTGCCTCTCCCAAGGGTGTTTGAGCAGGAAAGATGATTTGAAACCTCCCTGTAAACTTTGCAGTTATCTCAGACCACCCTGGGATCAAGATGTTCCCAAGTTTTGGGGGTGAAACAGAGGAAATTGGCTCCTTTTTCAAAAATCACCATTTGTGACTCAGCTGGGTCTACCATCCCTGGGCCACCATCCCTGCAAAACCCCACAGGCTGTGGGAAGGGAGGAAAGGAAGCTCTTTCCCAGCATTTTCAGAGAGCTGGAGGGTTTTGATCCTTTATTGGGGGCACCCAAATTGCAGAGCTGATGTGAGGAACCAAAAATGCCTCCCCCAGTCAGCAGAGAGAGATGGGCTCTGCTGGGGCAACTCTGGGCACAGCTCTGGTTTAAAATCCCTGGAGAAACTGATACTATTGCAGCATTTAATTTCTAAAATTATTTCCAAATAATTATCTGAAACAGTCACGCTCCCAAAATAAAACGGATTTTTTTTCCTAGCTTGCAAATAACACTGGTTGCTCCCAAATTGTTTTGATGAAATGTCTGTGACAGAAAAGTGAAATTTTAGTTGTTTAGGAAGCACCACACCTGGATCTGGGTTGATGCCAGAATAGATCATTCAGGACCTTAACAGAGCCCTCCAGTACTGAAAGGAGGTTTATAAAAAACAGGGACAGTGAGTTTTTACCCAGGCAGGCAGTGACAGTGCAAGGGGAAATAGTTTTAAATGAAAAGAGGTGAGATTTAGATGAGATATTTTGAATAAATCCTTCCCTGGGAGGGTGCTGAGCCCTGGCAGAGGTTTTCCAGAGAAGCTGTGGCTGCCCCTGGATCCCTGGCAGTGCCCAAGGCCAGGCTGGATGGGGCTTGGAGCACCCTGGGACAGTGGGAGGTGTCCCTGCCATGGCAGGGGGGTGGCACTGGATGATCTTTGATGTCCCTTCCAACCCAAATCCATTCTGGGATTCTCCTTCAGAACCTCCAGTGGGGTCCCAGCTGCCAGGACACACCCAGGAGTGACAGCTCTTGGCTTTGGTGAACCCCTCCAGCCACCACAGGAATAAGAAGAGCCTCCAAACCCACGGACAGACAGGGCAGGAGCAGAGATCCCTCACACCTGAGGGCTGCAGGACAGCTCAGGTGGGGAGGGAACCTCAGGAGGTCTCCAGTGCAACCTCTCACCCAAAACACACAGGGCTGAGGCAGACCAGAGGGGCAGGACATCACCCAGATGGGCCTTGCAGACTCACTCTGCCCCTTGCTTGGGGTGCCAGCGAAGGGAGTGTGGATGGAGGAATTGCTGACACATGGCAGGTGGTGACCACCCATGGTGGGGTAGGGATTTTGGGGTGTTTGATCATCACTTCTCACACAGAATTCCCAGAATCACAGAATTCCCAGAATCACAGAATTCACAGTATTCCCAGAATGACCAGGTTGGAAGAGACCTCCAAGATCATCAAGTCCAACCCAGCCCCAACACCTCAACTCAACCCTGGCCACATCCAGTCTTGTTTTAAACACACCCAGGGATGGTGACTCCACCACCTCCCCAGGCAGAACATTCCAGAACTTTATCACTCTTTCTGTGAAAAACTTTTTCCTGATATCCAACCTAAACTTCCCTTGGCACAGCTCATCTGTCACTCTGCCCGTGGCTGAGGGAGGACACTGCTGTGGTCAGTCTGAAATCCACCTTGCAGGAAAGCAGGGCTGGCTGGGAGCACAATCCAGGCAATATTTGCAGCAAGTCACAACAGGGCTGCTGGTCCCTGACAGCCTTTATAGCCCCACAAGATGACAGAGCCCACACCAGACACCTCCAGAGCTCACTGTGTTTGAATAACAACCTTGTCTCTCTTTCTCTTTATCCTCTGCTGCCCCATCTGTGCTCATCAGCTCCAAATCTTCCATTTCCTGCTGAAAAAATGAGGACACGTCATGGGTCAACCCCCTAAAGGTGTCACAGAGTAAACACTGGGCAGATGAAGGCATCTCAGTGAGGTGATTGAACTCACAGAATTCACAAAATTCCCAGAATTCACAGAATGACCAGGTTGGGAGAGACCTCCAAGATCATCGAGTCCAACCCAGCCCCAACACCTCAACTCAACCCTGGCACCCAGTGCCACATCCAGGCTTTGTTAAACACACCCAGGGATGGTGACTCCACCACCTCCCTGGGCAGATCATTCCAGAACTTTATCACTCTTTTTTCCTGATATCCAACCTGTATTTCCCTTGGTGCAGCTGGAGAAAAGGAGGAAAGCTGCAGGGACAGGAGCTGGCAGGGAGCACAAACCCCTCTGCCCATCCCATGTCCCTGCTCAGGCTCTCACATCTCCTGTCCCATCCGCCCCGGTGCCAGCAGGGACTTCAATCAGATCATACCTTAAAGGCAGGGACGTACCAGGAGGAGCTCAATGCGCTTTTGGCTTCTCCCCTGAATACAATTTCCCAGCAAATGGTTCTTTTGAATGGGAGGTTTGGCCGGGACATGAGATCGCCCAGCCCTCGGGTATTTCTCTCGGCATTACACACTCTGAATGCTCCGAGACAAGAAGTTACACAGAGAACTCCTTTTGTCTGCCAGCACAATCTGCTTTTTTGTTCCAAGGAGGCCGAGATAATTGGAGCTGCGAAGCGCTACCTTAACGCCCTTCCACCAGTCATGGACTTAATTCTGGGGAGAATAACTCCCCGCAGTTATTGCCATAAAGCAAGGCAGCGATTCAGAGAGCCCTTTTCACTCGCCGATGCCGGGGGGGACCACCCAGGCTCCGGAGGGACAAAGCCACCCCGGCACCCGCTGCGAGGGGCAGAGCCGGCCCGGGGCCGTGGGGAGGGATGCTCCTGCTCTGGTCCCCCCCGTTTTGGGATGCAGGGATGCAGGTCGGAGCCCCAGAGCATCCCACACGCACGAGGCACGTGCAGAAAGGGATGCGGCGCTCGCTACGGGGCTTGAGCAAAGGCTGGGGGGCAGAGGGATTCGATTTTAGGGGTGCACAGGGGCAGCCACCCCCTCTTTGCCACCTCTTCCCCGCTGCTCTGCTCGTGTATCAGCTGCAGAGGCGTTTGCCAGCTCAGACATGCAAATCTGTGCATGTAAATCCATAGAAATATATGTTAAGGGGGAAAAAAAATAATCAATCCTTTTTTTGCAGCCGTTATCTGGTTTCTACTCGCATGGAATGGGACTGGACAGTGTCCCCTTCTCCCATCCTCTTGCCCCCTGGAGCGGGTCATGCTCAGACATCAGCTGCCTGACCCCACAAATAGCAGCTGTCCAGAAATCTCTGTTAATTTTGGCAGAAAAGAACCTGGAGAAGGGCTGAGCCACATCCCCAAACCATGTCCCTGAGCCCCATCCCTGAGTGACATCCTCAAGCAATGTCCCCTGAGCCACATCCCCAAACCATGTCCCCTTAGCTCCATCCCTGAGCCACATCCCTCAGTGACATTCCTGCCAGATCCCTGAGTGGCATCCACAAGCCCCATCCCTGAGCCCCATCCCTGAACTGCATCCCTGAACCACATCCCTGAGCCACACCTCTGCCAGATCCCTGAGCCACATCCCTGAGTGACATCCCTGAGCCACATCTTCGAGCCACATCCCCAAACTATGTCCCCTTAGCTCCATCCCTGAGCCCCATCCCTCAGTGACATCCTCAAGCAATGTTTCCTCAGGCATCCCTGAGCCCCATCCCTGAGCGACATGCCTCAGTGACATCCCTGAGCCCAATCTCTGAGCCACATCCCCAAACCATGTCCCCTTAGCTCCATCCCTGAGCCACATCCCTGAGCCCCATCCCTGAGCCCCATCCCTGAGCCCCATCCCTCAGTGACATCCCTCAGTGACATGCCTCAGTGACATCCCTGAGTCACATCCCTGAGCCACATCCCTCAGTGACATCCTCAATGTCCCCTTAGCTCCATTCCTGAGCCCCATCCCTGAGTGACATCCCTGCCAGATCCCTCAGTGACATTCCTGAGCCACATCCCTCAGTGACGTCTTCAAGCAATGTCTCCTGAGACACATCCCTGAGCTTCATCCCTGAGTGACATCCCTGAGTCACATCCCTGAGCTCCTTCCCTAAGTGACATCCTCAAGCAATGTCCCCTGAGCCTCATCCCTGAGCCACATCCCCAAATCATGTCCCCTTAGCTCCATCCCTGAGCCCCATCCCTGAGTGACATCCTCAAGCAATGTCCCCTGAGCCCCATCCCTGAGCCCCATCCCTGAGTGACATCCTTGAGCCACATCCCCAAACCATGTCCCTGAGCCACATCCCTGAGCCACGCCCCTGCCAGATCCCTGAGCCACATCCCTGAGTGACATCCCTCAGTGACATCCCTGAGTCACATCCCCAAACCATGTCCCCTTAGCTCCATCCCTGAGCCACATCCCTGAGCCCCATCCCTGAGCCCCATCCCTGAGCCCCATCCCTCAGTGACATCCCTCAGTGACATGCCTCAGTGACATCCCTGAGTCACATCCCTGAGCCACATCCCTCAGTGACATCCTCAATGTCCCCTTAGCTCCATTCCTGAGCCCCATCCCTGAGTGACATCCCTGCCAGATCCCTCAGTGACATTCCTGAGCCACATCCCTCAGTGACGTCTTCAAGCAATGTCTCCTGAGACACATCCCTGAGCTTCATCCCTGAGTGACATCCCTGAGTCACATCCCTGAGCTCCTTCCCTAAGTGACATCCTCAAGCAATGTCCCCTGAGCCTCATCCCTGAGCCACATCCCCAAATCATGTCCCCTTAGCCCCATCCCTGAGCCCCATCCCTGAGTGACATCCTTGAGCCACATCCCCAAACCATGTCCCTGAGCCACATCCCTGAGCCACGCCCCTGCCAGATCCCTGAGCCACATCCCTGAGTGACATCCCTCAGTGACATCCCTGAGTCACATCCCCAAACCATGTCCCCTTAGCTCCATCCCTGAGCCACATCCCTGAGTGACATCCCTGAGCCACATCCCTCAGTGACATCCCTGCCAGATCCCTGAGTGGCATCCACAAGCCCCATCCCTGAGCCCCATCCCTGAACTGCATCCCTGAACCACATCCCTGAGCCACACCTCTGCCAGATCCCTGAGCCACATCCCTGAGCCACATCCCTAAGTGACATCCCTGAGCTCCTTCCCTGAGTGACATCCTCAAGCAATGTCCCCTGAGCCCCATCCCTGAGCCCCATCCCTGAGTGACACCCCCGAGCCCCATCCCCAAGCCCCGTCCCTGCCAGACCCCTGGCTGTGCTGTTCCCAGTCCCCAAGGAATGCTCACCAGCATTCCCACCTCTCAATGCAGAGAAAAATCTCAATTTTCTCCGTATTGGGGACCAGAGTCTCCTCTGCCATTGTTGTGTTGTGTGGCTTTGGGGGTGTCACTGGTCCCTGTCACCCTCCCACATTTACAGCAGGCGTGGTTTGGTGGATCCAAGCTATGGCTGCTCCCACAGGGATTTCATTCAGGATTTGGGAAGAGCATTTTCCTTAACTGAGCTGAAATCAGCCTGGAGAGCAGGAACCCTGTGGAGAGGACACACCAATGACATCAGACCCCTCCTTGATTTCAGAAAGTTAGCTAAAAAAAGAATCAGAAAAAGGGGGGAACATGTTCATTAGGAAGAAGAAATTATTAAAAGACTGGCTGGGATCCCCAGAGGAATCTCCACTGCAGAGAAATGAGGATGAAGTGCTCAGGTTCTGTCTGTGTTCCTGTCCACTGCAGGAGGGGATTTGGCCTCAATATCAGACACAGGGAGGTTTTCTGGGATCATTGGGATGAAAATTTACTGTCTGGAGGGAATATCTGCTCAGCAGCCCCACATCCAACCCCAGCACCAGGAATTCCAGGGGAGGAACCCACTGTGGGTTCCTCAACCCCTCTGTGGGACACTGGAGAACCCCCACCCACACCAGCAGCCAGGGTTTGGTGTTTTGCTGTGGGATGCAGAGGCTGTGGGATCATGGGATGATCCATGGGATCATGGATGGGACATTTCCCTCCCAAAATCCCTGCTGGAATCCCGGGCTTGGATGCAGGAGCTGCCGGGACCTGGCTGTGGTGGCTTCTCCAACCCGCTGCTGCCATCTGCTGCAAGAGACCTCCCTGGGAGCCAAAATTTGGGGCTGGAAAAGCTTTCCCGAGCCAATCTTGCTGCTGTCACAGCTGGGTAGGTGCCAGTGCCTCAGTTTACCCGCAGGGAGGGTCTGTCCTGATCAAACCACGGATCCACACAGCTGAATTTCAGCGTCAGCCCCGTTGTGAATGGTCTGTCACAGCCAAAACAAAGAATGTTTATTCTTTTTGGTGCATTCAAACATCATCCATCCCCCTTCCAGGAGAAAATCCAGAGACTTTCCAACGGGACAAATCCTCCCCTGTGAGGCTGTAACTCATGGAAAGCAAAAAGAGCAGGAAAAGGCCACGTTTGATGCTGTTTCTCACTGGAGAAAAGTGGTGAAAACATTCCCGTTTTACTTTCTTTTTAACTGCCAATTTGTTTTACTTTTTCCCTCTTTTTTCCCCCCAATTTTCCATGGTTTCCTACTTGATCTCAAGCCAGCTGGGGCCAGAATGTGCCCTCTGGCATTGCAAAGAGCTGGCAGTCGTTATTCTTCAGGCCCCCAAATTTAAATTTTAGCCAGAGAGTTTTGCTTTTGCTTTCATTTCAGTTGGAAAGGGAATAAAAGAAAGAAAAAGGAAAAAAAAATAAGAAGAAATGAAACCACAAAAAGCTTCTCAGAGAAGAGCAAGTCCTGCTCTTGTCCTGCTCTAATGGAAAGAGCACCTGGGGCTGGACCAAATGTTAAAAAACATTTATGATCTCCTTAAAATGAGGGGAGCAGCCAAAATCATCCCAGCACAGCTTTCAGTTCCCTGCAAACAGGATTGGACCTCAAAGCTGGATTTGGGATCTTTTTGGGGTACCAGCAGAAAAATCAGGATGATGGTTCCTGGTTTAGGAGATGTTCTGGAAAGCTCTTTAGTCCAGGACCTCTTGGAGCAGCTGCTGGAGGGATTTCCAGCCAAGGAAACTCACTGCTGTAGTTTGTTCCTTGGAAAATGAGGATTTGGGCCCAGACTCCTCCAGGGAGGTGTTGAACTGGAGTCAGTGTGAGCTGGAGCAGCAGCCAGAGGGGTGGAGGAGCTTCCAGGGTGACTCAGACTTGGGAGTTCACAGATCAGCAGCTGCTCCTGTGGTGGCCAGAGGGGACTTTCCCTCACCAAAAGTCTGCACCTAAGGAGAAAGGGAACTAAAGGTTGGATTGGAGCATTTCACAGCTGAAGAAATTCCAGGTGGCACATCCCAAACCCATGGCTGAAGCCACCAAACCAGGAGGAGAACACCCCTACACCCCAGGGAGCTCATTCTGCCCCTGTGCTCAGCACTGGTGGGGTCACACCTCGAGTGCTGTGTCCAGCTCTGGCCCCTCAGTTTGGGAAGGACCTTGAGACACTCGAGAGCATCCAGAGGAGGCAACGAGGCTGGAGAGGGGCTGGGAACACAAACCCAATGTGGAAGGGGATTTCTGTGAGTCAGGAAGAGTTTGCTGAAGAGGAGAAGCTGAGAAGAGTCGCATTGGCCCCTGAAAGGAGTTCTACCAAGGCCACTGGTGTGGAAACCAAGGAGAAGAAGAGATAAACAAGGAGCCTGCAGTTAGATTTTGTTGGAAAACAGTGGTGGAGACCACCCTGCACCAATGAACATTGTGTTGATTTATTGGGGCCAATGCATAGGTATAAACCTCGTGAGAAGGTATAAAAGNGCGAGGCTGGAGAGGAGCTGGGAACACAAACCCTGAGAGGAACCACTGAGGGAGCTGGGGCTGCTCAGCCTGGAGAAAAGGAGACTCAGGGGTGACCTCATCACTCTCTACAGCTCCCTGAAAGGTGCCTGTGCTCAGCTGGGCTTGGGCTCTTTCTCCAGGCAGCACTGACAGAACCAGAGGACACAGCCTCAAGCTGCACCAAGGGAAATAGAGGTTGGATATCAGGAAAAAGTTTTTTACAGAAAGGGTGATAAAGTTCTGGAATGGCTGCCTGGGGAGGTGGTGGAGTCACCATCCCTGGGTGTGTTTAACAAAGCCTGGATACGGCACTGGGGGCCAGGGTTTAGTTGAGGTGTTGGGGCTGGGTTGGACTCGATGATCTTGGAGGTCTCTTCCAACCTGGTCATTCTGGGAATTCTGTGAAGAAAACCTGTCCCCACCTGAGCTTCACCTCCAGGCAGCAGCCAAGGGATCCATCCCAAAGCCACGTCTCCACCACGCTCATGTCATGCCCAAAATCCACCTGGAAGTTGTGTTTTCTTCACCTGGCTGTAATTACAGGTTTCACACCCCCAGAAATCCTTGGCTTCGGGTCCTGGCTGCCAGTGGATCAGGAGAGCTGCTCTCCAATTCAGGGCCTCAAATCTCCATTTTTTCCCCCCATTTTCCTGTGTCTGCCTCTCACACACTGATGGGAAGATTTGGTTGTTCCCCTCCAGCACCTCCATCCCACTTCACCAACACCCTGTGGTGATCTCACATCCATCCCTGCAGAACAAAACAGGGAACCAACTTTTATTTTGACAAATTTATTCCCACATCCATTTTAATTAGCGACCAGCACGTGCTCCTCAGAGCCTGCCCAGTGGATCAGGGAAAGCTGGAGCTGTTTTGGCAGCTCTGGAATCAGTGATAGCATTTTCTGCTGTGTGCCCAGCTCCCACCAGGGTGAGTTCATGATTAAAAACCTGATTCATTATATTGCTTTCCTAGCTGCATCATGGGCACAGGCTTAAATGTTAATTGCAATCTATTCCTCAAGGATAAATCCCAGCTGCTTCCCTAGAGATGAGTGTGGGATGAGCCCTGAAAATGTAAAGAAAATTTTTCCAAAGGGTGGCAGAAACCCAGGGGGCAGATTTTAGGTTTTACCCTGTATCCCTGAGCTGGGAGAAAAAAGACACCCCAGGATCTCGACCACGAGGTTGTCCCTTGGCCAGACCTTGCTGACAGATCAACTCCTTCCCCTCTGCCCTGTGGATTTGGGCAAGGAGATGCCCTGGAGGTGATTCCTTAATTGCAGAAGCCTCTCAAGGTCCTCATTTGTGATCTTTGTAGGTGTCACATGGAGCTGTTGATAAATGTAATGGGCAGCCCATGGCAGATCACCCAGGCCTGCTGTCCTTGAGGGTTTTTTTCCTCCTGGGAATGCTGATGGATCTCCGGGAGCTTTCAGCCCTGGCAGGTTCCACCCTCACCTGCAGTAAATGGGAACCTGCTCAGGCTCTGCTGCACCCTACAAGCTGTGAGTCCTGGTGTCCTGCTTCATGGCAAATTTGGGAGACAACTCTTAGAGGGTTCTTTTAGAAAGCAGATTTAATCAGTTCCTCCTTTTATTGGTCTGGGGAAAAAATTTTTTTTGGAGAAAAAGTGGAAAAAAATGTTTATTAAATAATCAAACTTAAATAATTTTTAAATCATTTATTTATTATTATTATTAATATAATTATATTAGTAA
>WBNO01032063.1:228126-252169 GCA_013400575.1 Peucedramus taeniatus | reverse complement strand
TACTTTACAAAATATTATTATAATTTATTATTGTAATGCTTACCATTATTTTGAAATCGGTAATATTTTATTCTGTGGTATTCTAATTAACATTTACTTTGCTCACACAACACGTATTCCCACCAAAAATGTAGATAGCATCAGAGTTAAGAGTTATTAACGGGAAAAAAATATTTTGCATAAATCAGTAGGGGCTGGGTACAGAATGCTTACAAGAATATCACGCACAGTTCTTTGTTACTTCAGTAGTGTGGTGTTAAGTGCTGCCATATAAACTCTTTCCATTTGAAGAGTATTAGTATTATNCATTTTTGGAAAAAAAAGAAAAAAATCAGAACATTGCTAATACCTATGCTTGGCTTTGACAGCAACAGTGCTTTTCTGTTTTGCTTCAAAAAGATATACAAATACTCAACCGGAGTCTCAGTTACTGAAAACTTATTAAAATACTCAAAGACAGCTAAGATTTAAGTAGGTTACCCCATCAATAGAACATGTGAAAATACACATAGCCAACTCAAAGAAATTTCTCTCTTAACATTTTCAAACTGCCTGCCAAGATGCTGTCAAAATAGCACAAACACTTACTAAAATGTTCATCTTCACCTGCAGCAAACATCACAAAATAAAATAACTCACCTGTATCATGCTTCTCTGCAAGGTGATCTAAAACGCTTTTCTATCAACACCCTGACACATCTGAATTTTCTTCTACCATGACACTGACATACTTAAGATGCATCAGGTTTGTCCTAGAAGTTTAATGTAATATATTCTGTTTCTGAATACTTCTTTACAACTGAAATGCAGAGGTCGATCATAAATAAAGGTGCATGGGAATACTGCCAATACATGAGATTTGTGCTCCTTTCATAGCTCAGAGATCTTTCTGTAGATTAAGTGATACTTAAAGTAGAAAGGCTCAGTGGTGCAGAAGTCCTACAAATTTAATCCAGCACAAACCCCCACAGCACTACTGTGTGTCTCCCCCACATCACTGTTCCTGCCCTGCTCCCCAGTACTCGGGGTCAGATAGCTTCTCCCACACCAATTCCCTGATCAGTTTCATCATGTACCAGGTAAAAGAAAGTCCCAGTGCAACAGATAAGATGGGACTAAATACACAGGAAGCAAAAGCAAAAATATGCCCATCTCTTCAAGGTGACATAAATCTATACTGCTGCTGTTCACACATCCACAGCATCCAGAAATCCTCCTTTCTTTGAACCTTTGTAATCAATGTCTTAACCTGAAATATGTACAACAGAACTTCTGATAAAATAAAAATTTCTGTAAATAAGAACATGCTTAACTGTCAACACAATTGAAACAATTTTCAACAGAAATAAAACTCATGTTTGCTGAGCTCATTTTCATTTAGTTTTTTAAAATTAATTTCTGTATAAAACCTGTTTCACTTTGGAGAACTGTTTTTGACTCTACAAAGTTCAAAATTTATGTTATGAAACTTTTTGTAATATTGTATGACCTGAGCTATTCTCGATCTCTTTAAAAAACTAAAACAAACCAATAAAAACACCCCAAACCCTACACCTGTGAAGATGTTAAATACTGTTTAAAATGTACTGAAAGAATGTCCTTAAGGAGACTGCAGAAGTCTTACATTTCACATTGAGTAGTTTTGGAACTGTTTATAACCAACCAACAACATTCCAACAAAAACACACGGCTTGTTATGCTCCAGAAACATACTGTAAGACTCACATGCTGGTTTTGTATCTCTCTGTTTTATCAGACAATAAATAGCTGGTAATAACAGAAACACAACCACAAAAATTAAAAAAAAAAGTCAGACTGGCATATTTAAAGCATCAGGCATAGTGGATACTTTTGATTAAAACTTTTTTAAGAAATCGTTTCTGACCACTGCATTATGGCTTGCTGGTTTGTTGTTTGGTTGTTTTGGGTTTTTTAAATTAAGCAGAATAATTAAAGAAAACTTGACTTTTCTTTAACCAAATTAATACCTTTAATTTCCTCTGGCTTGTCCAGCACTAGCCTCCAAGAGTCCCTTCAAACAATGATAATTATAGATTGGTGGTCCTCACCAAAGTTGCTTCTCTATATAATACAACATTTTTCCCCTCTCCTGCTCTCAGTACCTAATTTACCTTTTCCATCAAAACGTTCTTCCTTTTGTTTTCTGAATCTCCCTTTCCACAGCATTTATACATAATTTGAGATGCAATGCTAAGGAGTTCCAAGTGCTACCTAATTATTATGCTGCAATTCCTGTTCCCTAAAGGGTTGCATATAAACAGAATTTAAATTTAGAGAAAAATGCTGGTGTTGTCCTTTGGTCTACCAAGAAACAGAGGTCTTCCCAGAGATCAAATAGCCAGCTTCACATTTAAACAGACAAAAGGCTAATACACAGCAAGCAAAGGCAAAACCAGCCCCATCTCTGAGGTGTCAGAAATCCATACTGCTTACATTTACTCCTCCAGTTTTCACAATATCACCTCTAGATATACTGTCCAGTAATGAGCTATATAATTCCATTTGACTTGCTAAATTAGTTTTATATTAAAACTACACGCCACTGAGGTTAATGTAAATGTCCATGCATGCATAATAGAAGAGTGCATCAGGCTGCCTGTAGATGCAAATTTCAGCAAACCAGTCAACATGATTCATATTTACAGGTAACTCTGCAAACCTTAAGGCTTGGAAAATAAAACTCAAAGCAAGTTCATAATTCATTGCAGAACACTTAATACCTGTAAAATGAACAAAAAAGAAATATATGCTCCTGATGCACCTCTGTAAGGTGATGCACTTCTGTAACTACACATACAAAATCCAGATCTTTTGCCATGACAAAAGTAATGCAATTTCTAAAAGCTAAAATAGAATAATGGTAAAAATCAAGGTAATGCAATACAAGAAAGCCCTGAAGGAAAGATTTGTAAGGGCAATGTCCTGCAATATCAGTTCTGTAAATTACCCACAATCATCCCTCCATGTCTGAAAAGGAATGACACTGATGTGCTTACTACATGGAATTAGGAGAAGATTAAACCCAAATGCTGTTACAATCACAAATATTTACAGTCATGACACATAGTTGTTTCAGATAAGCCCTACAGGATATGTCCATAAAGATTATGTAGGAAGTCTTTTTAAGATATGCCGGGGTCACAACCCAAGCTGAGAAATAAACAGTTCCCAAAAATGTGATTATTTTGCTTCTTGAAATAGCACTACTAAATACTTGAAGTACATGAAGCAACAAATGCACGGTATCTTGGGAATGCTTGGGAAAGTATGGCAACAGCATTCACAGTAAGTTAAAACAAAGAAGAGAAAGAAATCAAAAATAAAGACTTTGAAATACTTCTTTGATAGGAAAATCTTAATTTCCTTCTAATATAAGATGCAAGGCAAAGTCTAATTCCTGCTATAATTTTCACTGGTGTTTGTGCTATTTGCTACAACATACATTATTTTGAAGGCAGACTTACCTCTACCAATGCCACAGTCAGAACAAGGTCCATTTTTGAGTCTGGGAAAAGGGCATCCACTTCTGGAGACATTCCAATCAGTATACAATTAGTAACAACTGATATTACACTCATAGTTTCAAAGGCCAACTGAAATAAAACAAATATATTTACAGTTATGACCATTACCTCTAACTTGCTAGTCCTCGAATTGCTCTGCATGATACCTCTCTCTTCATTAAAGCCTCAGAAGACCCATTAGTTTAACTTATTTTCTGTCATCTTTTGAATTCTATGGAATAGGACTTGTTTGGCAAGCAGTCCAGACCTTATCAGCTTGACAAGATCACAACAAGGTTGTAACCTGAACACATGAAAGAGCATGCACTCATCTACAGTTGTATTCCCAAACAAATTTATTTCAGGATAAAGGAAAAAGTGCAAAATTCCAAGAGGAACTAGTAGTCCTAACACTGGCTTTGGAGGTTCTGTCTGAATGTTAAGAGGAAAAGATAAGAATGGTTCAGAATGCCTTTTTTAAATCACAACCACTTGAGATTTGTTGACAAATTTACATTTAAACACATGCAATAGCACAAGTCTAAGAAGTTCTTGCCTACAGAGCTCACACAAAATGTCTGAAAATACTAATACAGTTTAAAAATTACATTTGCAATATAAGGGTTCCTTATTCCAAGGTCCTGTCTGGAATGAGAAAGACTGACACAATTGTAGTGACTGCCACAATGAATTAGCAGAAATAAATTTTTCCTTGACAAGAAGCCAGTGACTCAGCTCACCTGATAAAATAATTCCAGCATTCCTTTAACAGAAATCTTTCAGCAAATGCTCTTATTCCCCATATGAAATGGATGACTTGAAAATTTAGTTGTTACTTTTAATTCACAAAGCAAATTCATTTCTGCTATTAGTTAAAAAAATGATACCATAAAACAAAATTACTGTACTGTAGTAATGTTATAATTTTTCAGCCTACTCCCTTGATTGAAACAAACTATTCTAGCAAAAACAAATGCTATTAATACACCTGCAGCTGTACTTGTGTCTTATGACCACAGCCTGATTATTCTGGTGGTTACACAATTGGTCAATGCAGCTATGCCATTGAGATTTTAGCAGCACAGATCTGGACTGAGAAAGTACATTCCATGTAATCAGATTATAATTCACACATTTTAATGATGTATTATTAAAAGACTTCACCTCTAAGTCCACTTCATTAATATCTACGTATGTATCTAATGAACATTGCTCAGTGTCCTCGGTTTGCATGTTTTTGCTCTATACTTTACTTGAGGTTTCAGGATTTCATTTCTCACCTCTCACTTGCTTCATTTGATAACATTGACAACCTCTCCAAACTGAATAATCCATTAGCTCACTGTGCCCTTTATCTCCATTACATAACATTAGAAAACCTGTTAAATAAAACTAGAATATGAATCATCCCCTAGAAAGGTCCTCCAAACTTATCACACTACTTTATCAAGCACTGCTATTACTGAATGCTAAAGTTTCTGTGAGCAATTTGGTCACTCCAGAAAACTCCGGTCAGGATCAGTTCACTGATGCAGCACACTCAACAGGCCCCAAAATAGCTGGTGGCAGCATGATTGCATGAACAAACAACTGAGGACAGAAAATGCTTAACCCAGTATATTACCATGAAACTGTTTAGATAGACTACAGTGTTCAGGCTGTGCAGAAAGTTCCAGCTCCTGTTCACCAATCCAGGTTATTTTCAAAGTAATCAGCTTGAGAACCAGTAACCACGGGTGCATAAGCCACAAGCCTGCCTAAGGAATCCAACTACTTACCTATTCTTCCATTTCTTTTGAAACCCCTGCTGAGCTCCACACTCCTGAGATTGCATCAGAAGTTAGTATATCTAAAATACACTGGCTATAAAGAATACTGGGCAGTATCTGGAACCTTTGATTTGTTGAAGTTGCAACAGAAGTACAATACATACATAAGAACTAAAGAAAAGATGTGCTTTCTTTTCCAAAGCAGCTGAAAGGCATGTGGTCAAAAACCCCACCAAAAATATCACTGGGATACATAGTTGGACAGATGATATTCCAGGGCACTGAAGAGAACAAAGTACCTACTGAACTTTGAAGTGGCTCATGGGACAAACACAAAGCTTTCATACTGTTGCTGAAACCTCTTTTAAAGAAATGAATAGAAAAAAAGACACTAAGATTACCTGCCAAACACCAATATTCGCTGTGGGTTCTGCAAATGGACGCTTGTAAACTCTGCACATTTTTAAGGCATCAGAGTATATCTCTGTGATGTTGTTTAACACTGCAAAAACAGCTGCCAGTGGATAAACACATGAGAAAAGACTCACATAACCAAACTGTAGGAACAACTCCAGGTAATCATCGAAAGTACCCTGAAAAACAGAGGAAATATAAGAACAACTTTAACCTACAAAAAAACTATGACAAGATACAGAAATAGTACTACAGCTGTAAACATGTTTCTTCATCCCAAATCAGTTGTTTGGAAATGACTGCCGATAGCAGACAATTTTTTTTTTTTAAAAAGCCAATTAACTTGGAACTATGCAATCACTAAGAACTTCTTATAAGGGGAGGCCCAGGTTTTTACTTTTGCCTAATGCATTTTCTGCAAGTCACACTTCCTATCCTTATTACATGAAGTAACTATATAAACACATTCAACCTGTGCAGGCTCCTGAGCATCTCAGTTAAACAGTAACAAAAGGAACAGTGAGGAACAGGAAAACAGCACTATGCACTTAAACTGGCTGAACATTCTCCTGGGAGCACTGTGGCAAAAAAAGTTCTGTCATTTCAGACTGTCCATGAAAGATCTAACCAGAATGGTAGGTGGGTAGATAGGCAACTCTTTTCTGGTATTTCTGCTTGTTTATTTCAAAATGGGTAGGACAGAATTAGTGGACCACTTGAAGATTGAAATCTACAAGGCAGCACTGATATCTGAAAAGAACAATTAGGGCAAACAAAAAACCCTGTTTAACAAATCCCAACAGGTCTATCACCTGATCTTTAAACCAAGAATGTGGGTACTTAAATGCTGATTAAGTGCTCACATGCAGGTGATCATATATTTATTTGTTTATTAGTTTTGTAGTATTAATAACCATTTGCTATGATTGCAGCATTTTTTTTTATGAAAGAACCAAACCAATCCCTTTTAAAGAAAAAGTGTTCATAAACAAAGGATGGTGAAATACCACATAGAAGCTAAAGTGAGATCTACGTATCTTGTATTTACACAGACACACGTATTGTCCCCCTTCTCAAAACTGAATTCATGAAGACTTGACAGAAACTGAAATTATTGCAAGAACCACATGAAAGTGGTTTTGGCTCCATGCATCAGACACACGGTTATCTACTCTTTTTTGCCCATCATAGCTGTTAAACTGACTGCCCTCTCCAAAACCTAGTGCTTTTTTCTCCTAGGAAACAGAGAGAGAGGCAGTAGAAGTCTGCAAGCTCACATATCAACATGGGGTACTCATTAATTGCATCTGTCACTTGAGCTCATTTTGAAGTTCCACAGTATAGTTCAGTCTCACAAACCAATCTGCAGGCCAGACATGAACAGCTACCTAACTTTTAAAGCCATTAAGATTTTTTCCTCAGCAACATTTTGTACAAACTCTACATTTTACTAAGGCCTTCTTTAATGGTCATTTGCAGGAACATCGACTGGAACAGCAGCCACACATCTGCTACTGCTATCATTTTCTCAGACAATCACTGCAGGCAGAGAGAGAGCTTTCCTTTGTGCTCCTCCTTCTGGTAACTGCACAGTATTCCCACGGCCTCCTCACAATTCTCATTCCCTTTCCCAATACCTACTGGCTTTTAGAATAGCAGAGTACGAAGTAAATAAATATTTATTTTTCCCCTACTCAATTTATGAAACTTTGTGTAGGAAAACAGGAGTCTGAGACGATGTTAAAGAAATTTGCAACTGTGCCATCGGCAGCCACGACATGAGCTAGAGCATCAAGGAAGCAAAAACAAGGAATAAATTAAGGGAGAAAATTAACTAGAGGAGTGAAACAGAAATTAGAAAAATAATAATTAAAAATTATTGCAGGATGTTTTTACATCCTAAACATGGTTAAGGGCTGGATATTTGAAAAGTAAGCAAGAATGAGGACAAAAAGAATAGAGAATTAAATGCTGAAGAGTATGTGAAAGAAGGAATCAAAACAAAAGAGGAAGGAAAAAAAACAAAAGAGCCTAAACCACAGAATTCTGTTAAGACTCCGCAGTTACTAAACAGTCAAATGCTTCCCCCTTGTGACAGTTTTAATTTTAGAAATGTTCTTTAGAAATGCCTGCTGACAGCTCACTGCTTGCAAACAAATCAGCGGTCTAATATCGCTTATTCACAAGCACAGCAAAACAATAATCTTTAGATTGAATATAAAATTAAGGCTTTGAGTACACAGTATTTAGAACTGAAACTGAGGCTAGCGCTGGACACAACCAAGGCAAAGTGCTAACTCTCTACAACTGACCTCTTGGGTACCCGTGACAAACTATTCAGGGTACAACAGTACAACAGGTGCAGATTCATTTGATCCAGCTCTGCAGAAGAAGCACCGGGCAATGTGACTCAGAGACACCACACTGGCTTTGTATGTGACAGCTGAGAATCAAGAGTCAGCTCAGGTCTAAGAGGCAGAGCTTATTTCATCAGGCCTGATGCTGACACACAACTCTGGGAGCTGTGCTGGCCGATGTGCAGGTGCAGTGCTGGACTGTGCTGATTTACCAGCTCAGACACTAACACAGGGACTTCTGTGTTCTGCACTGCAAGACAGGCTGTCTAATTCTATCTCCCTCCAACCTTCACACAAGAACACATTTGTACAGTTCTTAAACTGTAAAGGTGATAGTTCTTTCTCCTTTTCCCATTTCACAGCACTTCATGCAGGAAGAATCTGATATGGTGTTATTACCAAATTTCTAACTGCTAATGTCTACCTTTTACATGAAAGGTACACTATCTATGTGTACTTCTTATTCTGTAAAAGCAAAAATCATACAGTATTAAGACTCTTGTGACTATGCTTGCAGTATCTGATCAAGCTGTCAGCCAGTCTGTGAGGCCTTTACATACACACTGATGTCACATGTGTAAATTCCTTTAGAATTTTAAGCAATGAATTGCATGGAATCTGCTAAATACAATAAAAAATTATACTGGGTAGGAGGTGGTCAAAAACAGAACCAAGAAGACAGGGAATACCAAAGCTGTGGTTTCAAGAGGCAAAAGAATCCAGCAGGAATATTGTTTTGAAGAGTTGGTTTCTTCTGTCCTTCGTTTCTGGCCCCATCCAGACGTTAAGTGCTCTCTCTCAGGCTCTAGTTTACCTGACCATTTAAACTAGTACCACTGCAAAATCAAACCAAAACAAATAATTTCCCTCTTCCCTGTGTCAGCCCACTCATCCTGGTAGTCTTTGGGTTACCCTTGGAGATTAAGGGCATATTACACAAATACTTCTTTCCAGTGACATTGGGTTAGGTAGCTCCCAATAGAGCTGTTCATTCCTTCCCCTTCATTCTGGTGTTACTAGGGTCCTGCACTGTATCCACTTCCTGATCCAGGATAACACACAGCTGCATAAACAGCTACCAGCAAAGTTGATGAAGCTGGAAATAAGCTGCCATGCCAGAAAGCCAAAAATACTCTTGTTTGCCTTGGCTGATACCTCTGTCAACTACAGCCCAGGAAAGTTTTAACTCTTTTAAGTACTACAACGTACCAAATATGTTCCCATTTCTTTCTCCATGTTGACCTGTTCAGCTAATGACAGGTCCATATCAGTTTTCTTGGAGCACATGCGTTTCCTCATCCTCCTGTTGTATCTCTTCTGGAGCCAGTAAGGAAGCAAGGATTCTGCAAATTGGTTGAGGATCTGCGAAGTTATCAGCAAAGTTGCCAAGCTCTTAAGTTAAAAAAAAAGAAATAAAAAATAATACAACTGTGATGAACCTATGATCATTTGCAATTCTGTGAGCTCGAGTAACATTGTAAGTTACTATACCATGAAAAAAAGGCCAGCCTAACAAATCTAGCAATAGCACATGAAAAGTGTAGATGATCTAGTTCCCATCCTTTGCTGTATGCTGAAAAGGACTAATTAGGAGTTAGCAGTCTAAATATTTTGTGCATCTGGTTGCATCTTGAAAACAGTACACAAGTACAATGAAGGGTAATGCATATTTAATAGATGCTAGTGACACTCACAGAACTAAAGACTGAATTTTTTTCTATGTTTTTAATTTCTTGATTTTATCTGAAAGTAGAGAAAATGTCACAAATGTTTGTCTGGTATAGGTATGTAAAGTGTTTTGCTAGAGATCACTTCAGAGTAACAGAGGTCTTGAGCTAAAGTTCTTGCTGTACTGCTCATTATGTTTAGAGCAAAAATATTTTCCTTATACCAAATTTTCACGCATTTGAGTGTGAAAGTTGATTTAAAATACCAACTAAAAATTATTTTTGCTTTTATTTTTTCTCAGATCCTCCCTGTAGTCAAACTTAATCATGACCCTATCCTCAAGAGTCCCTCATTAAGAACAGTACAGAGAAGAACATCATCTAACATAAAAGGAAATAGAGAGGAAATGAAAATTTCCCATTCTCATCTGTGTGAGAGAATAATTAAATTTATCTGAAAACACTTCCTCATTTATATATAGAGAAAGAATTATTCTACTCTGCTATGATTCTGCACTAATGTTAGGGGAACTGAAACATGGAAGAGGGATTTCTAAGAAAATATAGGTGAAATATATTAATTGCCAAGTTTATGTTTCAGAATAACTATTAAGGTCAGTTTCAATCAATCCTTTCTCTTCCTAGATTCATCAACAGTCTTAAAATGTTCTTAGAACTCACCTGCCTCAAAAGCTTCATATCAAACAACACAAAGGCAATGTAGAAGAGAGATGCAAAACAGTTTAAGAAGTTGAACTGCAAATAAAAATATTTGGTTTTAGTACTCAATTTAAAGTTCAGATGCAGAATAGCTATCTGTTTCTCCAGATAATGTTAGAAAAGGGATATACTGATCTTTATTTAGAGCAGTGAATTTTTTTTAAATAAATACTTTGTCAAAATATACATGTTGTGTGATATGTCTCTCAATCTCTAAAAATGTTCCTTTATGTAAGTTAATTGCAGTTGATGTTTAATAACTTCAAAAGGTTTTATGGCCAAGAGAAATATTGCCTACTTCTAAAACGAGACATAATCACAGTATTTAATCAAACTCTGAAATGTCCTACTTGTTTTAAGTGCTGCAGCTCCTGTTTTGGAGCTCTTAGCCAATGCAGAAAATACTGGGAGTGCAGAGAGCCATTCACAGACTGAGAATGAAAACTGGGGGAAACTTACACTTGACACTTTGTAATTTTTTAAGTAATTTTGTATAAATACCCTATGAGGAAAAAGAAATGGTTCTAAGTTTTATGAGAGAGGCTACAGGAGGACACAGAGCTGTAAGTGATAGCTACAAAAGTTTTAGCTCTAGAGGTTACCAGTAACAGATGGGTAACATGAAGATTAAACACCAAAAACCCCCCAAAACAAAACAAACAAACCAACCTAACCCCAAATACACACATACAAAAACATGGTGGTGGAAATAAAAAAGGAACTCTAACAAAATTGAGGAAATAAAAAAAAAAGAAACTTAAATTTTTTTTTTCAAAAAGGAAACAAGAAGATTAGACACATGAAATAGATCCGCATGTGCTTTGAACTACACAGGAGTAGACTGACAGGTATTTTCAGGTTCCTCTGACAGGTTGTCTGAATGTTACTATAGGTAACACTATAGGTAACTATAGGAAGTTAATACATTAACTGGTCAAAATATGGTTTACCATAAAATCGTGCAAAAAAATAATTCTCAGTTGAAGACAGGACCACACCAATTAAGAGAAACTTATACATACAGCATCCTAATGAATGAACATTTCGATACAAATAAAAAGCCAACACCCCACTATAAAACAGGCATCTAAAATAGTCTAGCAGTTACTGCAACCGTAACAGAAATCTTGTTAACTTTGGTGTTTGTGCTACTATTTGGCCTTGAGCAAAACTGCAGGTCATTGTGGTAATGCCAGGAAAGCACCAATAAAATACAGCACAAGCTGTCTTTTTAATAATCTTAAAAGCTGCTTATATGACATACTTACCACTAAAACCTTCAAGATTAAATGATTCTGATATGAAGATTCCAGCCTGTGATTTTCTAAAATACCAACAAAATTATTAATTAGTAAACAGCAGGAGCTCCTACCATGTACTACACATTGCTATCCAAAGAGTGAACAGACACTTTTAGTCCATATGAAAATGACTTATCTAATAGTTCATATTATTCCAACACTTCACAGTAGAATTTATACTATACCAATACCTCACTTAATCTAGGAAACTAATTTGATCCACAGTATTATCGCATATATTTTTGACTACAACTCCAGTATTTTTTCTAATACAAAAGTTTCTTCTATTATCTAATTCTTACCCCGAAGAGCTATTTTACAAAAGAAAAAACACCCATCACTCTTAAGACTTAACAAAATGTGTCTAGTTATTGATTGCTCTTTGGCTGAACACTAATGGGAATGTATAATGAAAAGTAAAAATAACAAATTTGAGTCAAAACCAGTAAATGCTTTCAGAAATATTCCCATCTCTCTCCAAGGAATTTAGATAAGACCCTGCACTCTAAAGCAAGACTAGACTATGTAAAGTTCAACAGATACATTACTCATTTTAAATTGAGATTTTCAGTTCATTTAAGATAAAGTGTCAGCACCTGATGTTTCAGGAAGGCTGATTTACTAGAGGGGAGAAAAGGGAAGTGGATGGGAGATTTTCAATTTCTTCCTGCTGTTCTGTTAGATTGTACCTTTAAAACCCTGGGTAAGCAGTAACTGGGAAGACAGCACACTAGCATGTGTTGTGTCAACAAGGCTGAAAGGAGACACCATCACCTACAGACTTTGCTCAGGACAAAACAGCAGAGCTCTGCTCTGACAGGAGCATCAAGTTAGGCCTGACACATGAAAATCCACTCAAGTGACCGCAATTTTTACTTTTAAACTTTCACTACACAATCAGCTTTCATGATAAATGGGTGCAAGAGGGGTGCTTAAAATACCCCAGATTGTTTCCCATGCTTTGTCACTTTAGCTGTTGAAGTCAGATATTATCTGAAAATATGCCAGGTGGGAGAGAAGCCAGATGAGCTTTTCAGCCTATTCAGAGCATGGCAGCAGAAACATATTGGATAGCACAGAAAAGGCACAAGCTGTCAGTGTAGCAGGTTACATAAATACTGCCTCTGCTGAATATGAAACATCAGTTTAAACCCAAAAAAGTCTGGATTAAAAAAAAAACCTTGAGTTGCCTGTTAAAGACATTTTAGTCTATCAGATCAACATAACTGGGTATTTCACAGCAATGCCTTGTTCTGCAGTATAGTAAAAACAATGAAACAAAACAGCCAACTGAGTCCTAGATATGAATTTAAAAATCATTATTTAAATAAAAACCTTGAACAGTCATAAACAAAGAAATTGCTTGCTTTTACTATCATGGATGTCAGGTTGAATTTGCTGAGCAAATCATTTTGGTAAGCATAACTAACCCCCACTTCAACACCTGTTTTTATTCTGTCTTCTGCATCAACCTCCCTCTTGCTTTATCTTTCTTCTGTTAATTTTCTGGGTCTCCAGCTTTAGTAATCTGGATTCTGCAAATCAATGCCATATGGAGCTACACAAAGCATTTAACTCTCCATTATCTTAACCTATTAACTTTGTCTGAAAGTGACTTCACATGTCTGTAGAAGTGCTAAAATTTAAAATAAACACCAGCATTTCACCATCCTTATGTTAGGCTGCAAAACACAAGGCCCAATCTGTTAAACAAATCACACACACAGGGAAAAAAAGGTAATCTATTATAACATTCCTCCTCTTCTGAGAGTGCCCAGGCAAACACATTTTGATTGGGATGTGGAATCCCAGTCTTTATTATGTATGTAGCACACACAAACACCCTCCTGTGACATTTACAGTGGGCTTAGATTTGTTCCATTATCTCAGTGCCTCTGCCCTCTGCACTGATGTACAATAGACTAAAGCATAGTAAGCAAACCCAGGTTGTGGGTGTAACTTGCCAGGACAATCCTTCCTGCCATCCATGCACCTCTGAGCACTTCTCCTCATGCTCTTTCCCCACCCCTTTTTCCAGCACTATGGCTGAGACAGCCAGACAAAGAGCTACATCAGGGAGGGGGAACTACTGCACCAAAGGCAGAGAGAGGCTAAGGAGCAAGGCAGGATCACCCCTTCTGATGGCATATCAGACTCAGACCAAATTAAACCAAGTATGAAACTGCAATCTCAGAACACTCAACGTATAAGAAGTTAAAATGGCCATCTCTTTTATCCCACAGCAAGAACCTCCTTTGGGAAATCTCTTTAGCATTCTGTTGAACAAGAGCTCACAGTAATGTATTGAACAATGAAATAAATTCTAGGTATGTGGGATTCTAACTTGAAAGAAGAAGAATGAACAACTTTCTTACCCCATGATGTTAAGAATTCTGCAGCATAGCGATAGATACGGTTCATAACTTCAATCACAACAGCATAGATGATACTGGGCACGTACAGCATCAAGCTGCTGAAGTCAGACTCATTCTCTTTGTGATAATCCAGAGCCCACTGCTCCAAGTCAAAGTAAATCATCATCACGTACAGCGAGAAGTAGAGGCAAAGGCACACAAATGGTAAGGACACCAGGTAAATCCGTAACTGTCTCTTAATACTGGAGTACACTGGCTCCTCCCTCCCAGTGACAGGATTGATCCCCAGCACACCGTGGAAGCCTGGTCTTGGTTCTTCAAACTGTCGTTTCATCAGCAGCGTGCCCCAGCGGTACGTCAGGATGGAGCAGATCCGCTTCCACACCTCCAGTATCACAGTGGACCACAGCAGATTGAATGTGGCAAACATCACGTATTTGTCGTAGTCTTCCCACGCAAACACATAATAGGGAATCCCAATGACAGCCATTGGAATCAAAGCAAATGTGAAGTATTCTAAGAAGCCAAAGTAGAGAGCAATGGTTTCGCCAAAGTAGCAGCGTATGTCATCTGGAGAAAGAAATGAATCAACTAAGACTACACCTAAACAGAAAAGTCAGCACAATATCAAACTTGACCTTACATGAGCTTACAATTTTTCATTGGCCAGAATGCTCTTTCTAAATAACACAATGAATATCATTGCTTTTTCCTTTTTCCTTCACTCTTATTACAAAAAGTCTGATGGTTATCTGATTTCTTTTTTAAATGTTACATATATACTCAAATAAACACACCATTCCGATGGCGAGGAAGTCAAACAGATATCCAGAGAGAGGGAAAAAAAAAAAGAAAAACCCCAACCAAAGAGAAAACATTATCATTATTGAATACAGAATTGATCAATTAATGATATGGAAGACATCTGATGTAATAAAAACCAAACTTTAACAGCAAGTGGCCCCCAGCTTCTGAAAATTCCCACTGGCATATGTGCTCCTGGGAAACAAATTCGTTTCAGCTTGCTCAGAGACAAAAAGGGCTAGTTGTGCTTTGACAACCCTCAAGGAGCTAAAGGAATAGATGGACAGGTGTATCAAAATCTCAAATCTTAAACACATCAGACAGAGTACTCAGGTTGAGATACTCTCTTCAGCAGACAACTGATACATTAAATAGATACTTGCTGCACTCACTAAGTTTGTCTGCTCAGGTGCTACAGAAACTTAAAAAGTGCACTAGAGTATGGGTGTTTTTCATGACAGATGTTATTACCTCCAAGACGACATATCACTTATCTTACTAATAAAAAATATAAAATTATTATTCATACAATCTAGAAATTATTAGATACAGAAATGCCTACAAAACAGTTTAGAATGCTGAAATCTCTTGTCTTTGCCTGCTTGGATGCCACTGTTTTGTATTTACCAGCTTAAAGAAACAGCCATAGAAGCATGACCCCTGAATTGACACTGTAAATACACTACCACAGTGTATTACCTGTGTAATACACTGCCACAAAAAAGCCTCACATGCAATACCAGAATATTCTTATGGCTTACAAAACTCTACAACAGAAGTTCACCAATTGTCAACCAGATAAAAAGACTCTGAAAGCAAGAAGGAAAGGTAAACAGACAGAAGGATCAGCACTCCAACATCCCCATCAATCAAAAATTCATTAACAAATACATTCAAGTGTAGGTCATTAGCATCATTTCACACTCCAACATGAAAGACATCCTTTAACTAGTACATACTTAACAGGCTCCTGGGATTTACTTCTAAATTTTGTATGGACTCAAGTGTCAGTCCAAAAAAAAAAAAAACCCTTTCTCACATAAACAGAAGACCAGCACACAACAAGGCCCCTAATACAATACTCTCAAGGAAGGCATTATTGAGTCAGATCTTTAACTTCCTGCAGCTCAGGAAAGAACCTCAAACAACTGCAAGTACCAGAGACTTACAATTAGGCAAACTCCCAAATGTTTATTTTCTTATTTTTAAATAAAGCTTACAGGCTTAGAGTTTAGAACTTACCTTTCCACATTTCCAGATTAAAAATTATACTCATTTTAAGATTATTCAGTATCTAAAATATACTCAAGTGATGCTGGCATGCAGCAACATACAGTCTTCATTCAGACACTAAATTTAAAACAAACAGTTGTAAATACACTTGTGACAAAAGTGTAAAGACACTTTTGACTACAACACAAAAAAGCTCCAGAAACATGGGAGCTTGTCAAGAGTCAGTTTGAAAAAAACAGTCCTGGCTTGGACCATTCCTGCTTTACTGATGGGTGGTGAGAATTTGTGATGCGCAGAATGCTGTTACATGGAAACTCACAGACTACAGACTCTGGAACCATCCATTTTGCAAGTCTAGAATCATTTCCGCAGGTCACACAGGAAACACTAAAAGAGGAAAAACTTGTCCAAATGGTCAAACAGCAGTGGTCACAACTCCACTGCATGACCACAATACAAAGGCTGCTCACATACCTAAAGGTTGATAACCCACTTTGACTCGGCCATACCAGCTGTGAGAAAGCTTTTTCAACTCTTCTCTATCATGCAGAGGGAAAATTTGAACAAGAACACCACTGGTCAATAATCTTCTCACTAGAAGAGAAAAGAAAAAATAGATACCTGGCACTCCTCCACAGGACAGTGAAGTTGACATAAGTAAACAGGTTATGTTGTGTGTTTAGAAAGTCTAAAGTTCCTTTGAAATAAATCTAGCACTCAAATCCTAAAAAAATTGTCTCATGTTAATTAAAAAATTATAGAGAGCAGTTATACCTATTCATGCAAATACTAACCACTGGAAGACAAAGAGCAACCTTTTAACACATAATAACTACTCCACAGCTTTGCAGTATTATCAGAGACAGCTTCAATAGCAAAAAGTGCTACAGGTCAGGACTGAGATGTCACATGTACCTTTGTGAGGACAGTCACAAAGCCGTCGTTGAATTAATTATGGGAAAGATAAAAAAACCCCTTTGAATTACCAGTTTGCACTAATTGATAAATTACATCACATATTCATTGCAAACAAACTACATATTCTACAATTTGTATTCAGCTTTGCTATGGAAAGCAATACTACATGTGTGGATAAACAACTAACAAACTGCTCTGAAGTTACAACCATAGAAAAAATAAAATATATTAAAAGACAGGGAAGCACTAAAGTGTGACAGTATTACCAATGTAAAATCATCTGACATCTACATTTATTTACATTTTTTCAACACAGATCTCCTTCTCTGATGATCAACACTAAAGAATAAAGATACTGTTAATAAAAGGACATACAATTATTAAGATACAGTCTCTTAAGAATCTGTAGCATCTCTGCCAACAAACTACTTTCAGCTACCATAAAAATAGCACCAGCTCTCATTGCTTCTTTCTCCCATGAAAAAGGAAAAGCTCCTGAAGCAAAGATGAAGACCAGTAAACCAAATAAATAAAATAAAACTTCCTTCCTATTATGAAACTTGTAACTCTGGAGCACTGGTACCCATTCCAGTACTTTTATACAGAGACAATCTAAGTATATAATCATGTAACTTAAATAATAAATACTTTTGGTACCAATTAAAAATAATGGATAACATCAACATGTGTAAAAGCTACCCAGCTGAAGAGAACATAAGGCCAGAGCCTCCCAGAACAACTCAGGATGGATGGCCCTCTGGGAGTAATTTGGTCTTCCTTCTTGCTCAAGGTAGGTGTGGCTTAAATCAGGCTGCTCAGGGTCTTGTCTAGTGAGGATTTAGAAGTCTCCCAGGACAGTTACCAACAATCTCTTTAAATCCCTGATCAAATGTTTGATTACCCTGTTGAGAAAAATACTTTCTTGATACCTATTCAGAATTTCTCTTGTTGTATTGTGCATCCATTGCCTTTTGTCCTATTATTGAAGCAGTGAAAAAACAAAGTTGGTTAAAAATAGTGGGACTTGAACATCTGAAGAATTTCTCTTCATTCCAGGAAAATTAGTATTTTTTCACCATGAACACTATCCTACATCAACTCAGTGAGTTAGAGCTAACAAACTACATTGCTTACCAATTGATTTTCCTGGGTACAGTTTTGCCTGAGGATATCCAGGGATCATTTTTTCATCTTTGGCTCTCAAATTTTCGAGTTCATGTTTGATGATGTACTGACATTCTGCCATTGTAAGGAAATTGTGATTGTCATCTAAATAAAAAGGAAAGTTATACGAAATGGTGCAGCACAGGGATACAGCCCTGGCAGCAAACAACTATAAAAAATTACCAGAATCAGGTAAAAAAAAAAAATACAGCAACAAACCTATGTCAACCCCATAAATTTATCATCGTGGAGACAAGAGTCAGATTTCCTTGAGATAAAAACAATTTTTCCCCCCTTAGGAATAAGAAACTATAGGGATTGCCCTAAATACACTAAGTAAGAAGCTAAAATATCAACAAAACTCTAATACAAAGAAAAACAGTATAGTATTATAGTTAAACTGGACAACCAGAAATACTACCAAGACAACAAAGACTGCAGGATTTCTTTTCTAGGTGACAATATACTGATTGCACCTGGACAAAACTAAAATTACATCTGCGTTTTTAACAAGAAAAAATACCAGGAGATACAGCCAAAAATATATTTACAGCATTTGGAAATCAGCTAATCCTAGAGATTCTGTTAGCAGTGGAATTTGTGTCAGATTTGCATTAATAATGTAAAGGCACGAAAGAAATGGAAGTGGCATTTTTGCAAATGACAGCTCTTCTGAAGGCTTCCTAATTTAAGGAAAGCAAGGTCACAAAACTGAAGGCATTTCAACAGTTATTGCACAGCAGTGGTGTTCAGCAAAACTGCCACTGAACAACAAAACTTTAAAATTGTTTCAGACAGACCCAAGAACCTTTATATTGAAAATATGTTGAAAGGCATCACTCAAACAGGCAGGCACATTACAAGTATTAACAATACTAAGCTGGAACTCCAATATTTACCTGAAGAGCAAAAAATGAGTTCTGCCACTGTAGAGACATTAAATACTTTACATGCAGCACATTTAAAAGGAAATATTCCTGTGTTAGCATCCCCACAAAATAAAAGAGGAAAAGGAACAATTCCACTAATCATGCCCAAATCCCACTGAATGTGTCTGTAGTGTTATTTATTGTTTGTTTGATGTGTACATGTAGCAGAGAAAAAATGTTTCTATTTTTCCCAGCTAATTTTAAGATCATAAGCCTCAAAACTGGCCCACAGAAATTAAATTGCTACATTAATTAATAACATGGATTGATACTCATAAAATCTCATTTAACAACTCTTTTTTCTTATTTTCCAAGAAAATCTTTCACACAAGTAAGAGACTATTTGAAGCATAGAAAGGCATGAAGGAAAAGACAAGCAAAAAATTAAAGCCATGTGAAAGAAACCAAAATTCATTATATGACTTGAATTTACATAGTTAAAAATAAGGTTTTTTTTTCATGGCTTGGTCTTCCACTTGCTGTTCACAGTTACCATTCCAAGGAACAGAAAGACCAT
This sequence comes from Peucedramus taeniatus, assembly GCA_013400575.1. Classification (NCBI taxonomy): domain Eukaryota; kingdom Metazoa; phylum Chordata; class Aves; order Passeriformes; family Fringillidae; genus Peucedramus; species Peucedramus taeniatus. The sequence continues at coordinate 232,477 of WBNO01032063.1, read as the reverse complement.
AAAAGATTTAGCAGTGTAATTGCTTATAATCTTTAGTCACCGCTTTGCAAGGACAAAGATTCCTACAATTGCTTACCTGCAAAATGTTTGAAAGTTTTTCTACTGCTGTATGTAAAAGCTCTCATTGAGTTATCACTGCATTCCTTCACCAAACCTACAGTTTCAGCTCCCAGCAACAGCCTTAAGTGGGAAGCTCCAACCAGATAAATATTTTCAACTCCATTTTCAGTAACCAGTGGTTTAATCAGTAGTTGCGCACCTTTAAAGCAAAGAGGAATAAAATAAGCAAGAAAATACATTAAAATTACGTCTAAAAGCCTTAGCATTTTAGCATCCAATGTACTGGCCATAGCTAACGGGAGCGCTGAAAATGCCTGTTTTTAAGGGCACAAAGAGTTAAGGTTTCAACAGTACTTGACATAGGTTGTTCAGAATCTTGCAGGGTGACCCCCTGATTTAGCCCTGTATCTGTTGAAGCACTCTCAACAATGAACTGGAACAATGGGGACTGTTTGGATCTATTCCCCTAAGGTTCACACCACAAAAACATGAAGTGCTTCTGCAAACAGTTCAACTGGTCTTAAGAAGAAGAGATTTTTGAAGCAGAAACATCCCAAACTTATCTAATGAAGGCCTGAAAACAAGTTTGTAGTCACAAATCCATCAGCCACAGAAATATTACTGGCCATAAGCTATAAGCTACAACAGCCAAAAAGAATGATTTTTTAAAAAAAAAATTTAAAAGTCCAAGGAATTACAAATTAATTAGCCTAACTTCAATTCCCAGAAGCATACCAAAATGAGTAATGAAATATTCCCTTTGTAAGACCCTACATATTAACAAAAAATATAAATAAAATCCAACATGAAATTATCGAGATTAAATTTCTTTCTGCTAACTTAATTTTGTTCTACAACATGGTATGAAGGCTTATGGACAGGATGTGAAGTGTCTTCATTTAGGCAAGGCTTACTACGTTTCTGTAAGCAACAGGAGAAACATGTCTAGACAACTGCTATAAAAACTGACATTGAAACACAGCTTATCAGGGCCTCAGTGCAAAAAGTGGAAGAATTCTAGAGTTCTATTGGTATTTGACCAATGTTTTCATTAATAGCAGGGTTAAGTGGGTTCAGAAAATGCAAAACAAGATCGGCAAATAATCATTATACCACAAATTCCCTGAAAGCTAATTTTCTATATGTCTTCATATTATGGTGACAGCCAATTTGATTTCAAAGTGCTACAGAAGACCATACTGTACTCACCTCCATTTGCCTTTTTGTCCACAATTCGTTTAGTGAACCATTCTATGGTTTCTTCTTTGGTGCCTTTTGCAAGTTCAATTACCACCAGGGGCCTGAAGTTAGACTCAACGGGATCCAAGAAAGACCAGCTTTCCATCATCTCTTTCTCTTTTCCTGCCATCTCATGAGAGCTTGCTAAGTACAAAGCCAAAATAAAAAAGCAATGCTAAAAAACATCTGGTACAAATCTAAAAACCACAAAACTTTAGTGCAGTGAATTACACAAGTCTATGCTTATCAAAGGCATAGGTGTGCACTTTTATGCACTTACAACTACCAGGTTGAGTAACCTCTGCAGTTGTCAAGATGCTACTGATCTCCCATGGCATTTAAGTCTTACTCTCTGTGTAGGAAAACTGCTGTTGCTATGTATAGCAAAGCAGTACTGAGAGGAAAGCAAATAAATTAATTAAAACAAATCAATAAGGTGAAACTATCCTCAAAAACAACAGCCTACAACTTCTGACAGTGTATTTGTCAGCAAATGAAAACATTAACAGAAACTTAGTTAAAAAGGTATTTAAAAATCAATAAGCTTCTCGTAGTATGAGTATGCAAACACATGATAAGGAAGAACCTTCTCAATTAATCCTGTGAAGCTTTAACCATACCAAGGAAATTTATACTATCTTGGGTAGGTGAGTAAGACACCTATCATACTGACAAGCAAATTACACTCAAAGCACTTAAATGACTTTTTGGAACCTATATACCAAGTGTTCTGTGACAAAGTCCAGCTGTAAAGCACTGACGGCACAACTTTATGTGTAAATAATCCAAATGATCTAAGTAGGCCTTTACAGACTCACAGACCCATTTAGGCTGGAAAAAGCCTTCAAGACTGAGTCAAACCATTCATGCAGAACTTCCAAGTCCAGCACTAAACAATGTCCCTAAGAGTCACATCTACAGAGCTTTTAAATACCTTAAGGGATGATGACTCAACCATTTCCCTGGACAGCTTGTTTCAATGCCTGGCAACCTTCTTCATGATGAATTTTTCACAGAATTTTAATGGCACAACTTGAAGTCATTTTCTCTTGTCCTATCACTTGTTACTTGGCAGACCCCCACCTTGCAACAACCTCTTTTCATGTAGCTGTAGAGAGTGATGAGGTCTCCTCTGAGCCTTCTTTTCTTCAGGCTGAACAACCCCAGGCACTTGTCTTTTGTCTTGTTAACAAATTTTGTATAAATTATTCTACAGAGATCATTGCATCATGCTTCATAAAGCAACTTAGAGATGTTGATATAAAACAATAAATTTGGTAACTAACCTACTCTGTTAAAAAAAAAAGTTAAAAAAACCCAAACAAAAACCTATGACAGATTTTATTTACTAAATTTTATAGTGAGGGGAAGGTTTTGTGATTTTGGGGTTTATTTTTGATATTAACTTGACTGAAGAAGGGAATTTACTCACTGCTTTTAAGCAGCTTCCCCACTCCTATTAAAATACTTAATTTCTAAGGAAGTTGCTCTAAGGATGCAGTTCAGCTTTTATGACCATTATACTTCTGTGATTCAAGGACAAATCAGTCTCCAGTATCCATACAAATTATCCTACAAAATACAGTGATACTGTAAACATACACATATCATAATAAACAAGTCTATTCAACTTGTCCATTTCAACTTGCAGAAAAAAGCTTTCAAGTCAAATTTCAAGGGGGTTTTTGGTTAGTTTCACTTGCTTTTCACAGACACACAATTCTGCAACATGCAGATTTACAGTTCTGAACCCAAGTATTCATGTTTTTTAAAAAGTGCACTGGATTAATAAAGTATTTTTTAAAATTTCAGATGCATATCTGCACAAACAGAATGAACCAGAGAAAAACAATCAGGGATGAGGCACTGTAACTGAGCTTGTCAGTGACTAACTACACTGTCTTGATAAGTCACTGCACCTTAATGCATCACTATGCATAATGAGGGGTTTGCTAAAATTACACCTGACACATTGTGTATATTGTCATTTCTAAAGAATTCAAAGAATGAAAACCACTAGATAATTTTTAAATATTACCTACTGGTTAACAGTATGTCTGTACTTTGCAGAACAGTTATCTCTTGAAAACAGCCTTTTTAATAAACAGTGTGCTACTCAGTGAACTTAGCTCCTATAATTTATTCAGAATCATAGTCCTTGGCATGGTGACTGGGTAAGAATCATGGAATCATCACAGAAGCAAAGAATGGTTTGGTTTGGAGGCACTTTAGAGGTCACCTAGTTCCAATTCCCCTGCCATGGGTAGGAACACCTTCCACTAGACCAGGCTGCTCAGAGCCACATCCAGCGTGGCCTTGAACACTGCCAGGGATGGGGCATCTACAGCTTCTCTGGACAATCTGTTCCAGCGCCACCCTCACAGTGAAGAATTTCTTCCTGATATCTAACCCAACACGTCTCCCTCAGTTCGTTATTTTCAGGCGTATTACTACTGAAAACTACAACAGAGCCGAACTACTCTTCCAAATCGTGCCTGTGTGATTTCTGAATTTTCCTAACAGGCTGTCCAACGCCCAGCCCTCACAGTGTGGGAGGTGATTTGGGAGGTGATTTGGCCTCTTCTTTCATCCTGCACACTGTGTAACCACTGACAGACCCAGAAGCATGGGGAACAACCCAAAAAGGCCCTCAAACCCCCGAGCTCCCGCTCTCACAGAGAGGCTGAGTGGCGGCCACAATTAATGAGGATGGAGAAGACCTCTGGGACCATCGACTCCAACCCACGACCAAGAACCACCTTGTCAGCTCCGCGTAGAGGGAGCTGCAGCCCTTTTCCAGGGAGTGTCGGTGCAGAAGGCCCGGCTCACTGCCCAGCCTTCACCCGCTCGGCGGCCCCGGGAGCCGCCACGTCCGGCCGTGCCCGCTCTAAGGCGGTCCATCACGGCCCCTTCCTACTGCCAGGCTGCGCCTCACTTTCCTTTTATAGGAACCCAAATACAAGGGAGGAGAGCAGCCCGGCCGGCCCCGACGCCAGCACTGCCGGTGACTCACTCCGTGCCCCCGGCCCGGCCGCGCTCGCCGGCGGCCACC